>PVJN01009927.1:0-59277 GCA_004026805.1 Lasiurus borealis
GCATGTTCCATGCACGCCCTTTGGTGGTCAGCCCGCGTTATAAGGCACAGTTGTTCAATTATTCCACCATTTGGTCTATTTGCATATTATGGTTTTATATAGATTATATGTAATATTTATAATTCTTCCTAAATGTTCATATATTTATATTAACTATATAGATTATAGATCTAGGGAGAATATATATTATGCACTATAAAACATTTGGAATTCTTCCTAAATATATATACTTTTATATATATATTTCTAAATACATATCTCTAAATATATACATATTTAGGAAGAATTCCAAATGTTACATAATACATGTAAACATATTTTATATGAAACAGATAAAATATGTTTGGAAGAAATCAAATAGCGACTCCAACAACAACAGAGGGAAAAGGTTTTCACCATAAAATACACTAATTAAATTTTGTACATTCTACATGCATATCATTATACTAAGGAGATATGCACCACCTCATTATCTAAAGGTAATTGAGGTTTTTTTCATGTAAATATGCAACATTAAACCACTAATGCAGCCCTTGAAAATTACCTTAATTTAAGAAAAAAAAAAGTTTTCATTATCCAGGAATCATTACTGACTGAGATTTCAGATTGCCCCCAAATTTCCCACTTCCTTTTTCCTGGCTGGAGCTTTCTCTTCTGGAATTAAACTTTTAGGAATAATGGTGAAAGAGTAATAGGAATATAGAAAAATTGACAGAATCATTTCTAGTAGTTATATTAATGGATAAACTTGGAAAGAGAGTGAACTGCAGGTCTCCTACTATCATAAATAAAGTACCAGTCATTTAGATATAATCACAGCTCCAGGAGGCCCTGGGAATAGACAAACCACTTTTGAATAGGGGATGTGTGCCAGGCACCGTGCTAGGCTCCTCCATTAAAAACTTGCCTCACTGGAGCCTCACAGCAGCACTGAGCACAATGAATATAAAGAACATGATTTTGGAAGTCAAATCCTGGCTTTGTCGCCTATTTTGGCAAGTTCCTAAAATTCCTGAGCCTCAATTTACTCATTTCTAAAACAGAGATGATTACCAATCTTTAAGACTGAATGGTAAGGGAAATGAGATTATTTGTTTTGAAAAGTCATTTTAAATGTGTGTGTTCCCTTCCCTTCTGAACTTTAATCTTGTATTCTGTTCTTTTAACATTTTTTAAATTGATTTCAGAGAGGAAGGGAGAGAGAGATACGAGCATCGATGATGAGAGAGAATCACTGATCGGCTGCCTCCTGCCCGCCCCACATTGGGGATCGAGCCCACAACCCAGGCATGTGCCCTGACCAGAATCGAACTGTGACCTTCTGGTTCATAGGTTGATGCTCAATCACTGAGCTACACCGGCAGGGCTTGCGTTCTTTCCATTAAACCTCTTCTCGTGTCCAACTAGAAACTCAGATATCTCTTTGAACTGTGACAAAGCCATATTTTCCCCCTCGAACTTGAACAATTGATTTCTTTCTGAACCTTCATGCAGGACATTACCTTTCTCCCTCTTAAATCTCATCATTTCGGTGTCAGCGTGGCCTTTAAACCTGTAGAGGAAATTTTCAATTTTTGGCCTATTACCATATTAAATAGCCTTCACAGCTTTATGCCATTGAAAAATCTGATCAACGTTCCTCTCATGTCTACTTTGATGCCATTAATAAAAATATCAAATGGAGCAGAATCCGGGGCCAGAGCCCTGTGGCATTCCATCAGTGGTCCCCCTACAGGCTGCAACCTGTGTCATTCATCAAGCCTCTTGGTGTAGATGGACAACCAGCTGTGATTCCACTTAATTTTTCTCTCCCAGTGCCCCCCGTCTTATAGATAATAAAAAAAACCTCATCAGCTGCTTTATTGGAATCAAAGTCTGTGTCTGTGGCATTCTCCTGGTCTGTCCATCTCGTACTAATAACCCTGTCAGAGAAAGGGAATGAATATAGCCCGGCAAAAACTTATTTTTAATGAGACCACCGAAGCTGGGAAAGAAGAGTGGCCGATGACACAGAGGTTGTTGCCAGAGAGAAGCCTTCTGGCCCGTTACTGACAGGTTTCAGATCATGGCATTGATGTGACACTGATGAGCTGACCAAGGTCCAGCCATGGGCTCAGCCCTCACAGTGCAGAAAACTGCACTCAAAAAACTGAATTTATTGAGACTCATTTATTGAGACTCATTTTATGCCAGACCCTGTGCTAAGGACTCTTCATGTATCTCATTTAATCCCAGCACTCTGGTACTATAGGCACTATTTTTTTAATCCCATTATTTTGGATGAGTGAGGTGAAGCTTAGAGAGGTTAAATAATTGACCCAGAGTCGTGTATAGTATCAGACTCAAGGCTCACACCAAGTGCCCTTGAGACTGAACCCTGCTCTTACCACTGTGCCTGCAGAGCAGATTCTACTGCATTAGTGGTGCTAAATGAATTGGAGAGAGAAGGAAGCGGATAGCCGATGAGGGTGGGGAAACCATGGAAGAAAAAGGGGCAAAGACTGGGGAACAATGGAAGAAAAGTCTGTCTCCCCCTGTCCCCCTGCTTCCTCATCGTGAGCCTGACCTTGGGACTAACAGCCACATCTTCTTTCCTTAGAAATACTTTCATAAGCCCTTCACATCCTTTCTTCCTCTACACCATGGCCGAAATACTCTAACACCCAATTCTACAGAGCAGTTAATAGCTGGCTAGGCTAAGTCAAGTCCACAGGTGTATTTTTTAAACCTTAATGTTAGCTCGTTTTACCTCCTCCCGTACCACATTCACTTATCAGAGCTACTGGGAGGGAAAAACAAAGCAGAATTGACTTGTTTTAATTCATTGGCTTTCTACTTCTTCTACACTCTGATGAAAGTTTTGTGCCTTTAAAGTAGTGAAACAGCAAGAAGGAGGCAGCCAAAGAGCAGAAAGGGAGACCGTTTATGATCCAAACATTGAATATTCAGGTCCTCACTTGCCTAGGATTGTCTCCTGAGATTCAGTTTGTCTTAAAACTTCTACTTACAAATATGTGTATTTTATGTATTTTGCGTCTTTCTGTTGCACTTATAATATATGGATATGTGTTAATGAATTTTGTTAAATATAATTTAATTACATTACTAAGAGCATCAGTCATCCTATAGAATAAAGAGGTAGTATGCAATTTGATCGATCAACAATCCACACACAAGATGGCCACCACAAAATGGCCAGCAGGGGAGGACAGTTGGGAGGGAGCAGGCTTGCAAGGAAAAGTAGTTGGGGGTGATCAGGCCTGCAGGGGAGGGCAGCGAGGGGCACCCAGACTGGCAAGGGAGGGCAGTTAGGGGCAATCGGGCTGGCAGGGGAGCAGTTAAGTATTGATCAAGCTGGCAGGAGAGTGGTTAAGGGATGATCAGGCTGGTAGGCAGAAGCGGTTAGGGGCAATCAGGCAGGCAGGCAAGCGGTTGAGAGCTAGCAGTCCTGGATTGTGAGAGGGATGTCCAACTGCCCACCGGGATCGGGCCTAAACCAGCAGTAAGAAATCCCTTAGGGGGTCCCAAATTGGAGAGGATGCAGGCTTGGCTGAGGAACACACACACATACCCGTACACGAATTTTGTGCATCGGGCCTCTAGTATAACATAATAGATCCTATTATCTAAAAAACCGAAAGGAAATAAGTTGAAAAGTACCCTCAATAGCCATAAATGTCTTGCATGGTTAGCAAAATATAAGCAACACTCAGGCCTCTTCACTTTTTAAACTGCAGAGCATTTTTATATCTTTTTTCATATGTTTTTGTTAATTTCAGAGAGGAAGGGAGAGAGAGAGAGAAATAGAAACATCAGTGATAAGAGATAGTCATTGATCAGCTGCCTCCTGTACACCCCACACTGGGGATCAAGCCCGAAGCCTTGGACATGTACCCTGCCCAGGAATCAAACCATGACTCCTGGTTCATAGGTCAATGCTCAACCACTGAGCCATCCCAGCCAGGAGCTGCAGAGCATTTTTAGGTATTAATAATACTGCAAAGAGATTTTCAGGTTTCAAATGCTATTAGACCATCATCACGTCTGCAAGAATAACTTCCGGTGTGGGATGTAGCACATATTTCCCATTTTCTTTAGCAACAAAATTTTCCTTCAATAATTCCAACTATTGACTTACTGAGCAATGCAAACCAAATTTTTCCTATGAAAACCGAATTTGCAGCAAGCTGTACTTAAAAGTAACTTACAGGGAAATTGGTTAGGACCTGATTGGTTGGCTTGTTTGTATTTGTTTTAATCTTCTGGAGTAATGTTTATGTGAAAATATAATCACAAAATTAGTACCTTCATCAAGAGGTAATTCAGAGAGCTTTACAAATAAACTGATGATTCTCCTTGATTACAAAAGAAGGCTTTTCTACCTCCAGCACCTTTAAGTGCTCAGAGGCAATTATACCAGTAAGGTCTCTCTTTCCATGTAAAGATTTTCTCATTTCCTCATAATTAGTATTCCCTGTGCATTGAAACAGACTATTCTCAGAAAACACACATCCCCCGACCCCTCGCTCTCTCATTCCCACTGCCCTTTGCTCTCTCTAGAGCTGTATAACTTGGAACATCTGGTCCTTCCCATAGGTTAACACAGTTGCATTTTGATGGCATCTATCATACAAATTATTATTTAGTAGCAGTTTCTTTGAAAAATAATAGCAATCCAGCTGGTGTGGCTCAGTGGTTGAGCATCGACCCATGAACCAATAGGTCACAGGTTCAATTCCGGTCAGAGTACATGCCTGGGTTTCATATTCCATTCCCATTTGGGGGAGAAGGGTGCAGGAGGCAACTGATTAGTGATTCTCTTCCATCATTGATGTTTCTATTTCTCTCTCCCCCTCTCCCTTCCTTTCTGAAATCAATAAAAAGAAAGAAAAACATATAAAAAGGGAAAAGTAATAGCAGAAGAGAAAAAATAGGGAGGATATAGTCAGAGTGATATTTTTTCTTAGATGAAGCATTCAGGATAAAAGGAAAAGGTGGGAGGTAAGGAAGTCTTACATCACCCATGGCAAGACTATGTCAAGGAATCAAGGCAGCAAAGCTCAGAAGGAATAGAAAACTGTTGAGGCAAAAGGGAAAGAAATAGGATACGGTGTTCTTTTCCTTTCCCCTCTGCCTTTCAGAGTCGTCTTTCTACTTCATTTGTTGTCTACACATAAAGGGTGAAATCTGAGATTCGGGGATGCCCCTTGATGTTGTACTTATGTGCTGGGTGCTATGGGGGAACCCTACAAATGCAGTGACCCTGTATCTCATCCTCTGGAGCTTATAGTCTTGTTAGATTCTAGAGAAATTCAGAGAAGGCGGTTTCTGGGACCCAAGGTGAGCAAGGAAGGCTTGAGATGGGTCTTGATCTCATGCTTGCAAGAGCCCACATGAAAAGAAGGCACAGACGTTCTGGAGTATACAGAGGTGTTGTATATGTGGGTCTCAGGGATGGATGTGGTGCAATTAGAGACATGGAGAAGATTGGCTGTGGTTAAAGACAGTTTAGATCATAGGAGAAACTAAAATCTACCCAGATTTTAGGTATTAATAATACTGCAAAGAGATTTTCAGGTTTCAAATGCTATTAGACCGTCTTCATCTAAAATCTACCCAGATATCTATAAAATAGCATATTTAAATAACAAAGACACTACTCAAAATTTTGCGGTTATGGTCATTCAAGGGTAGAGTAAGAATGTCTTTTACGTTTCTGTTATACTTAAGAGAGAAATAATGCCTTAGATAACAGAAATCTCTTTTAATCTGTGTAGCTGAGTAGACATATATATTGGAATAGATGGATGGATGTTAGGTAGGTAGGTGGATGGGTGAACAAATGGATAGATGGATGGACAGACACATAATAGATAGAAATATATAAACAAATTTAAAAAAATATTTTTCCAACTACTGGATTGAGAGCCCTTGAGGACTGAATATTTTTTTGTGGCTCACAGATTGCGTGGCATGGTGGTCATATGTGAAAGATATTCAATAAATGTTTGTTTATTGAGTGAGATTATCATTGACCCTTGAACAGCACAACGCAAAGGTGTTAAAGATCTCTTACCTGGAAGAAGAGTGAAAGAAGGAAAAAACAACATCCTGACCTTCTGCTTCCGAGGGCCTTCCCTCCCACCATAGCAGTGCCAGCATGCATTATTACTTTCCAAGAAATAAGAGAGAAAAGGTCACCGTCAGAAATCAAATGTCATTTCCAAGGAGGGTTTCTGGAATTGTGGGGATGGAAATCCGATGGCACACTGGCACCACTGGTGCCTGGATGCTCTCAGGGGGAAAGTGTTTGGAAATGATAACCAGGGAGGGGGGACTCCTTCCCATTTAATTGTAATTTTAGTTCTGCAGATAAACTTCCGCCTCAACTTCCGGTCTGCGCATCCCAAACCACCAGGAATCTGCAGAACACTGGCAGGTGTGTGCAGATCTCCGAACATTGAATATGAACGAGGTGGAAGCTGCCCTGGGAATTATAAAGCTCTGACCTAAGGCATTATTTCTCTCTTAAGTATAACAGAAACTGAAAACTTTCTCACTCCATCCCTGAATAACCCTAACAGCAAAATTTTGAATCGTGTCTTTGTTATTTAATGTGCTGTTTTACACGTATCTCTGGGTAGATTTTAGATCAAGAGGCCGCTCTGAAGCCAGACAAGCTCTCCCTCTCCCATTCCCACTGTCCTTTGCTCTCTCTAGAGCTGTGTAACTTGGAACATCTGGTCCGTCCCATAGATTAACACAGTTGCATTTTGATGGTATCTATCATACAAATTATTATTTAGTAGCAGTTTCTTTGAAAAATAATAGCAGCCCAGCTGGTGTGGCTCAGTGGTTGAGCATCAACCCATGAACTGTTGTCCTTAGTTGGCAAGTAAAAAGGAGAGGGAAACCATCTACCCCCTTAAGATGGAAGGGATATTTGGAATGCAGACGAAGGCCGTTTCATCCTAAAGAGCATTTAAATAAAAACAAAGTAAAAATCTCTCCCCGCACAAAAACACAGAAATGAGAAGGCACCGTGATAACCAGAATCGCTCGTGTGCTCAGCGATGCTGCATGTGTAATCTCAGGGGGATTCCAGCTACATGTGTCATTTCACATCTGCCCGCTAAATCTGAACCCCAAAGCATAACCAATGCACAGTGTGACGCTGAGGAGGATAATGTGGACCTGCCATTTCCCCGGAGGGACGTGGCCCAGCCAGTAATAAATCGGTTGCAATTTCATGCGGAACATGGAGACAGACTGTCGCTACATGACTTTTCTGCATGATGTGTACCTGCTTGCAGTTTTCGTTGGTGGTTTTCGACTCGGGTCTATGCAAACATGGCCATGAAAATGGAAACTGAAGGATGATGGGATATTTCTAAGGACATGGAATGTTTGATAGCCAGAAAGGAATCACAAACTACATCTCCAACAATAAAATTACCTTAGGACACATCTGGTTAGTGAATTATGACGTGCTTCTCTAAAGCAAAAATACGGTAATGTGGAGTTACTTAAAATGTCTACTGAGAGGTGAATCTGTATGTAGGAAAGTTCTTTAGCTTTCACATCGGACGAAAAAATGAGGGTGAAAAATGTACTTATATTATGGCCACTATAAAACATAATCGTAGAGACAAAATGAAAGGAAATATGCCTACATGCAAATAGCCTACCAATAACCTTGTTCTCATTTATTTTTCTCTCTCTACCATGGGAAAGCAGTATTGTTATTATAATCAAAACTTTGTTTAATTTTTTAAAAGCAGGTTCTGGGGGGGAAGCATGCATCATGTACATCACCTTAAATGTAACATGTTTACTATGTGGCACGTTACATTTTAAAAAGAACAAAAATAAGTCCAACTACACGACTTTCAGTATTGCTGGGACATACATTCTGCTGTGAGCTGTTCGGTGCAGGGTTAGAATATTATCTAGCAGAATTCCCGCAGCTGAGCCCAGAAACATAAATGAAAGCGGCATAGGAGTATGGCATTGTCACTCAGCACAGTTATTCTCCTCTTGCTGGGATTTGCTGTGTGGTTTCTGAATTTCTCCTGTTTAACTGACAGTGAAGAAAATAGATAGAGGTAGCTACTCCCTTGATGCGTGGATACCAGTATTCAGCAGACCCGTATGGTTTCCATATTCCTTGCCTTTGGCCCTCATTTCTCATGAGAGTGGTAGTAAAAACCCACTAAGGAAACATGCCACCACTTTGATTTTCTATCTGTTGGAACTAGGCGCATTCTTACGCTCAGGTGTATAGTAATTTCTCCTTAGCTAATGATTTGACAGTGTGGTTATTTGTGCCCAATCTCTCCATGTTTTCCCTTTGAATTCTCCAAATAATTGGTGGCAGAAAGTTAATATTGTTTTTGAGTTTAATTGAATTGTGTGAATATCTCAAGAAAAACTAAATCTCCTATACAGTGGTACCTCAAGATACGAGTGCCCTAACATACGAGATTTTTGAGGAACGAGCCACTGAGCGAGCGATTTTTGCTTTGAAATACGAGCAACATTTGAGATAGGAGTAATCGCGAGGATCGGCCGGCTGCACAGGACCCACCAGTTTACCGAAAGTCGAGCGTCTCATAGTTTCCCACGCCTCAAGGTTACAGAAGGAATTAAACTCGTATCTCGAGGTACCACTGCCATTACTTTATCTTTTACTCCCATTGGGTCCTTATACATGGCAGTTAACTTTCACCAAAAGGCAATGAAAACCAAACAGAATTTTTCTCTACCACAGTAACAGTTGCTCCGGCTCTTTGAAAACTGTTTGTAAACTGATGGGACATCTGTCAGGGTGCCTGGGGTGGTAGGGTTTCACGACTTCCTTATCGCTTACAATGATGATCAGATGTTAAGCTGATCGTACTCAAGGGAAACTCAATGGCCTTTGGACTTGACTTTCCCATAATGACTATCTTTCTTTGGAACACTCTCGGTTGTTGTCTTGCTCATTGGATTTCATATTGTTGACTTGGAAGTTTTGAAGCCAAATGTCACTCTCCTTATCACTCTACTATTAGCCAACTTGGATTGAATCCCGGGTTGATAAGGATGCTCTGGTCTTTGTCTATACAGATTTCCCCCACTCTCAGAAAGCACAGCATTCCTCTGAGACCTTTCTTAAGCCTTCGGTGGCTTCAAGCAAAGGAGAAATTACCTCAGGACACATCTGGCTAACAGATGCACAAAATTAACGGAGATAAAGCCCAGATGCGCACAGACAGCCCAGAGCTGCGGCGGTTGATGCTGAGATGCTGAGTGTGGTTCCCATGGAAGGAGCTTGGGGGCCACTCTCGCCGCTCGGGGTGCAGCTGCCTCCATAATGCAGAACAAACACTGCCTGCTCTTTCCCACTTTCACCCTCGTACGTAAAAGTAAACATCCTCTTCAGATTTCGTTCACTTAGCAACCACAGGAACGAATGTAGGTCTGTTGAAAGCCAAGTGGTGTAGGGCGAATTTTCAAACATGAGGGGACACCTGTCTAGGCATTTCACAGGTAGGGTATCTGCCTGAGCTCCTTTAACCTCATCCAAGACTAAAGCTGTATAATTTTAATGTCTTTCAGAGGGTCAAGAGCTAGTATAAATGTTTTGAACTTGACAACCCAAAGCAAAAAGCACCACCTCAATACACGGTATAAAACCATAGCGTAGCTAAGGCATAGAGGTGAATGCCTAGAAGAAGAGCATGTGAGTGGGGAAGAGAAGGCTGAGTCAGGTGCAAATCCCAGCCATGGTGCCAGTAGCAGCGTGACCACAGACCAGGTGCTCAGTGTCCGTGGGTCTCAGCTTTTGCATCCCTAAAATGGGAATGATAATGTGTGTGTTTTTAAGATTAAGTGTGAAATTTATACACGTATATAGTGCAATTGGCACAGTTTCTAGCAAAATTAGAACATAGAAGTAGAACATAGCAAATGTTCAGAGGATAATAGTTATCATCATCTGTGATAGGGGATCATTTCCAATAAATAAGGAAAGTTAATCAAATGTTCTTGATAGGAATTATCGCTGTAAATTTTTTAAAAATATATTGTATTGATTTTTTACAGAGAGGAAGGGAGAGGGATAGAAAGTCAGAAACATTGATGAGAGACAGACATTGATCAGCTGCCTCCTGCATGCCCCCCACTGGGGATGTGCCCGCAACCAAGGTACATGCCCTTGACCGGAATCAAACCTGGGACCCTTCAGTCCGCAGACTGACACTCTATCCACTGAGCCAAACCGGTTTCAGCATATCACTGTAAATTTTTTTATTCTGTCCATCCACCCATCCTCTTCTGGGACATCAATGGAGCTCCAGGGGTGGCTCAGAGTACTTCCTGTAGGAGAGCAAACGGTGTGTGTGGAAGAATAGCAAGCATTCTTTTAGATTAGATCCAGAATTACACTAAGAGCTAGAAACTAGACCCATTCCTATTAATTCCTATCACTTCAATGCAGGCTTTTCCAAGGTTAGCCACATCTCTCCATGCAAAGCACCAGCAAATTCATTTGCCATGACTGACTATGAAAACGGCCAGGCCTCTGTTTTCTGGGTGAGGATTTCTGTGCATCCTCGGGGTCCATTAGCTAGGATAAAGCACACCAGGAAGGTGGCATCTTCTCTGTGCCAGGCACGGTGCTGGCTATGCTCACAGCTTCATCTTCCCAACAACATTTGAGATTGGCATGAACGTTCTCACTTAACAGGCGAGAGAACAGAGACCCAGGTGTCAGATCACTTGCCCACAATTGAGTTGAGAGAGTAAACTAGAAGCGGCAAAGGTGGTCACACCAGCTCGGTTTTGCCAATTTTTCTGTTGTTTAGTGTCCGTTATTTGCCCAAATAACTTTGAACATCTGTATCACCATGAAAAACATTCCTTAGCAGGACTCGGGAGCTCGAGGTAGCACCATCAGCATCGGATCCGATTTCCTACTGGGAGAAAGGCAGTAGGAATTTTATGGAAGGAATTGATACCCAATAGAAGTCTTGGGCAAAGTAACTGAAAATAAGAATAAAAGGGAATGAGAAAATGTAGTGTTTTAGATTTATAAAATATGAGTTTCTGAACTTGGGAGATTTTTTTTTTTATCTTGATGCTTAAAAAAAAAGAAGACACAATGCAAGAGTATTTTAAAGGCATTTCCCCAGATCATATAAACAGGGTTGCCCACAAGTAAGCGGCATCGGTGCCACACTTAGCATATTTATAAATCATCCGAAAGAAGGAGTCTATGGCCAAATTCCAGATTTGCAGAAACCGCCACGCTCCTCCAGGTAGCGAAACGCTAAGCTGACTGATATGAATGCAGAGAGCGTACACAGGGCTTTGTGAGTGGGCAGCGCATGGCAGATGGGCTTCTGCATGGACACCTGTGAGATAAGGAATTTAGGGAGACATAATTCACGCCATCTTCCCGAGATCAAAGAGCTTTGAACTATCAGCTGTGACAAAATTAAGAGGTTTTTACAGCCAGTGTATGTTTTTGTCCCTACTTATCTCTGCCTCAGAGGCGATTTACAGGGGGATTAAAGCAGAAAATTGTATCCTGCTCAAAAGGAAAGCCAGGGTTCACTTATACCTGGGAGATTGTGGGCAAATTTTGTTTGTTTGTTTTTATGGTGAGCAGTTTTTTTGACACCCCTTCCGCAGTCGTGCTGGAGGAGGAGATGGTGCAGAGAGAGTGGGCTGAAGTGATCTCCGGGAAAAGGACCTGTTTTATGCAGACAAGCTGCAAAGAGCAGGCTTCATCAGGCCGGGAGGTTTATAAGATCACTGGGATGTGTGTGCATGGGGACATTCGAATTTAAGAGCTAATTTAAAATCTAAATAAATGGCCGAAACTGGTTTGGTTCAGTGGATAGAGCTTCGGCCTGTGGACTGAAAGGTCTCAGGTTCAGTTCCAGTCAAGAGCATGTATCCTGGTTGCGGGCACATCCTCAGTAGGGGTGTGCAGGAGGCGGCTGATCAATGTCTCTCTCTTCAATGTTTTTGACTCTCTATCCCTCTCCCTTCTTCTCTGTAAAAAATCAATAAAATATATTTTTAAAAAATAAATAAAATGAAATAAAATCTAAATAAATGTAGGCAGAAAAGCCAATAAGCGAAGTGACAAATAGGCAAATAAAAATTCAAGGTTAGCATAGGTTGAAATGCCTAAAGACCTGCTCACCCTTCCCCCATGAAAACTTGAAAAGGGAGAAAAAAAAATTTTTTTTAAGAAACTAGTTGCTGCCAAGACCGGTTTGGCTCAGTGGATAGAGAGTCGGCTTGCAGACTGAAAGGTCCCAGGTTCAATTCCGGTCGGGGGCATGTACCTTGCTTGCGGGCACATCTCCACTGTGGGGCTTTCAGGAGGCAGCTGATCGATGTCTCTCTCTCATCGATGTTTCTGACTTTCTATCTCTCTCCCTTTCTCTCTGTAAAAAATCAATAAAATATATTTTAAAAAATATTAAAAAAAAAAAAAAAAAGAAAATAGTTGCTTTGGGAACTAGTTGCCACAACGGAGTTGTTATATCCTGGAACATCACATGGGCAGGGGCAGGGTAAATACATTTTTGGTGAATGCATCTACATGTTGTTGTAATGTTTGGAGACATGCCCAAACTTCGCAATTCACAAGCTTTGGCACCAGCGAACCTGATTCAAATCGCAGAGCCACCTCACACTAGCTCTTGGGTAAGGCAACTCTGAACCACTTTGAACCTCGGTCTCCCTGTCTGCAAAGCAAGAAGAAGCCTTCCGGAGAGGAGTGTTGGGAGGCTAGAAAGGGCAGCATGTACAAAGCTGCCAGAAGGGTAGGGACTGAGACTTTTCAAATCTCGGTTCCCCGTGTCAGCTCTTCTCCAAGGCGCAGCTCTGTCGGACTTAAAATCCTCTCCGGGGGAGACCGTGGGTCCCCCAAGTCACAGTGCTTGATTGTAACGCTGCGTTACAACTTTCATCTAAATTAACATTCATTCTCTCCTATTCGGGGACCCACTATTACTTGAGGCATTGCTTAAGGAGTTTGGGAAATTAGGCATAAAAACACACCATGAACCTGCTCTCAGGAAGCTGACCGAGGGGAGAGGGGCACAGAAACACGAACCCTGGAAATGAGGTTATTTCAGAGAAATGAGCAAAAGGGGACACAGCCCGACCGGTGTGGCTCAGGGGTTGAGTGTCCACCTATAAAGCAGGAGGTCATGGTTTGATTCCCAGTCAGGGCACATGCCCACGTTGCCAGCCCAGTTCCCAGGAGGCAGCCAGCTGATGATTCTCTCTCATCACTGATGTTTTTATCTCTTTTGCCCTCTCCTTTCCTCTCTTTGAAATCAATGAAAACCTATTAAAAGGGAGGCGGGGAAACCCAGGGGAGAAGAGAGTGTGAAAGGCTGAGGTCACAGTGCTTTAGAGAGGAGCTCGGGGCTCTCTGAGGAGACCCACACTTGAGCAGTGTCCAGGGGGGTGTCATGTGACCTCTCAGGGGCCTCTTAGGCAGATGGACAAAACGGGTTGGAGGCCCCAAGGCAAGGATGGGTAATCAGACGTTCAAGGAACAGAAGCTGGTGTGACTGAGCATCCTGAATGGAAGGGAGAGGGGCGGGGACACAGATCCCTACAGCGGGCAGCCAGCCCTGTGGGGCTTGGAAGCCAGTCAGGACTGAGTTTGTTTTTTGTTTTGCTTTGTTTTTGTTTTTGTTTTTATATATTTTATTGATTTTTTTACCGAGAAGAAGGGAAAAGGACAGAGAGCTAGAAACATCACATCCATCAGCTGCCTCCTGCACACCCCCCACTGGGGATGTGCCCGAAACCATGGTACATGCCCCTAACCGGAATCGAACCCGGGACCTTTCAGTCCACAGACCGACACTCCATCCACTGGGCCAAACCGGTTTCGGCAGGACTGAGCTTTTATTCTAAGAGCAACAGCAAGCCATTGAGAGTCCAGCTGGTTGGGGACACGACTTGGCTTCCTTTTTGAAAGGGTTTGCGGCCGCTGAGCAGAGGCTGGGACTGGGGCAGCCCGCGCAGAGAGGGGTACCGTCTCCGCTTTCTCCTCCTCCCCCCACCACTGTGCCACTGGACACTTTGCCCCTGGCATCTCTCTCTTCCTGGACTCGAAGGCTCACACCGATTTCACACCTGTCCTGGGGGCGGAGGTCGCTCTGTACAGATTTCGTTCCTTCAGCTCCGACCTCGAACATACAGAAATCATGTTTTTCCAATGAAATAACCCCACACGTGTGTCGTTTCAGGTTTTAAAAATCAGTTTGATCGGCCACAGGAAGCGTATCTTGGCGTCGCTGGGAGACAGGCTGCACGAGGACCCGCCCCAGAAGCCCCCTCGCTCCATCACCCTCAGGGTAAGTGCCCAGGATACTCCTGTCTTCTCCACTCCCGGCCCCCGAAGTTCACGTGGGACAAGAACATGAAATGACTGACTCGATGAGTCAGGGAGTCCAGGCTGTGTCCACACACAGCTTTCCTTACCCATCTGAAAAACAACCCCCCTTCTGATTGTGTCTGGAAAGACAAGATTCTTTTCCCTCGATTGGTTCAATGTGTATTTTTGAGGTTTAGATACACATGGGACAAACCCCCACCTTTAAAGGAACCCCCTCCACTACTGCCATCCCAACACTCCCATCTACACCGAGAGAGAGGAAGTGAGTTTTCTATCAGATTCCTGAAACCTACGGAAAGAAAATGGGTCAGAAGCCACAGCTCAGTGAAGGCCAATTTGAAATTAACGTTAGGGCCTTTGGTTTTCTGCGAAGGAAATACAGTGGTACCTCGAGATACGAGTTTAATTCGTTCTGTAACCTTGAGGCGTGGAAAACTATGAGACCCTTGAGTCGAGGTAAACTGGTGGGTCGTGTGCAGCCGGCCGATCCGAGGGATTACTCCTATCTCAAATGTTGCTCGTATTTCAAAGCAAAAATCACTCGCTCGACGGCTCGTATCTCGAAAATCTCGTATGTTAGGGCACTCGTATCTCGAGGTACCACTGTATTGCCCAGTCTTGCCCACTTCACAAAGTTAGGTTGGAGAAGCTAGAGCTAAATATTTAATAAACTATTTCGGCAACAGTTTAGAATCAGGGGGCAGCACAACTAGAGAGAAACCCCGCAGGGGGCAGAGAGGGATGTGGTGGAAAGGGAAGGCAGGTAAGGAGGAAAAGGTGGAGAGAAAGAGAACGAGCGAGAGGATGGCCGGCGAAATGGAGCGGGGAGGGCCAGCCCGTGTCCACAGGGTATCTGAGACCTCTGGGAACTTTCCTAAATTCACCCAAAAGCTGGGCTGTCCGTGAGCAGCTGGGGAGTTCCAACTCCGTGCTCTCTCTCTGGTCCTGCACGGGCCTGCCTCTGCCGCCCTTTCTGCAAGTGTCAGGAGAGGGAGCGAGGGTAACTGATGCACGCAGTGAGCACTTCAGCAGAACGGCCAGCGGTGCGAAGCAGCAGAGTGCCTCTTATCAGTGAATTCCGGCAAACAGCAGGACCGCTGGCCAGCCAGAGGGTCGGGCAGGAGAGGCGCCGTTAAGATTCAAGATGGGGAGCGGGGAGCACGGTTAATCGGGAGAAAAGGCAGACATGTAATACTTTAAACAATAAAAGCTGTTGGATTTTGTTTTTTTTTAAAAGAAGGAAGGAAGGAAGGAAGGAAGGAAGGAAGGAAGGAAGGAAGGAAGGAAGAAAGAAAGAAAGAAAGAAAGAAAGAAAGAAAGAAAGAAAGAAAGAAAGAAAGAAAGAAAGAAAGAAAGAAAGGAAGAAAGAAGAAAGAAAGAAAAGATTTGAGTCTGATTCCGTTTTAAAGAAGAAAATGCACAAAGATTTCGGGAAATGAAAGGGAATTGGCTCCAGAAGAAAACCCTTGGGAAAAGTGATTATTGGGCATTTGGGAGACACTAGGACATTCGGAGGCTAGTTGAGGGCTTTGGGAGCAGTGAACAGTAGAATTAGGACCTATTTTTCTCCCTCAATAAAAGGCACTTGAAATAAATTGGGGGGAGGAGGGGGGAAATGAGGCTAGAGAGAGATGATTGTCTGACTCTCATTTTGTTACACAAAAGGGGAGAAAGATGAGAAAGATGTAGGCACCGTCAGGATAGCCCTCCTGGAATGACTGTTTAGAGGAGGCATTCCCTGCCCCTTAATCGACTCTCTTTCCTCCCCCTTCTGCCCCCCGTCCCTCTGACTCCCTGAAAGCGATTTAGGAGAACAGCAGAGATCCCCAAGAAAATGTTCAGAACCTTAATTTGTCAAAGGAGGCCCGGAGCCTTCAGGGAGCCGGGGGATCAGCACCCTCCAATCCTCCTCTTCCTTGCAAACACTAGAGCCCAGCTCTCTGCCGCCTCGTATCTCACTTCCCACCAGTTCTCCCAGCTTAAGTCACCTTTGCCTTTGAAAGTCACTCTGTGCACCGCCCTGCCGTCTGCATGTGCGACGTGCTCTGTTTTCCACACTGTGTCCTCTTCCTCACCTGACTGCCAGACCACCGTTTGATGGAGGATCAAGCCCCGGGGGTTCCCATTTAGCTTCCTCGTTATGGTCTCTACCGTGGTGGGGACACTGTCCACCAGAGGATGTCCTTGTGCACACGCGTGGTCGTGTCAAGGTTACCTGACATCTGCATCCTCTCCCCTGAGGTCACCCTCGTGCTGGTTGAAGAAAACAGCCTGACTCTTTGTACTGTAACCCTTTGGCCTGAAATACTTAGGGCGGGGGGAGGGGAGTTGGGGGGAGTATTGACTAGATCATGTCATTCACGAGACGGTGGGATGCCATCCACACCTTGGCAGTTGATTCAGAAATGAGCCCCCACCCCATCCCCACCCCAGTGTGTCTTGTCGGTATTTCTCAATTTTTGCAACCGAAGGTGAGCCGCCAAACCGTGGTATTTACTTCGTGATGTATTTCCATTCAGGAACCCAGTGGTAATCACACTCCTCCTCAGTTGTCTCCATCACTTAGCCAAAGCACTTACACCACTGGTGGCTCCCTAGACGTTCCTCACATTATCATGCAGGGCGATGCAAGGAGGAGAAGAAATGAGAACTACTTTGATGATATCCCCCGATCAAAGCTGGAGAGGCAGATGGCCCAGGTAAGGTGTTATGAAATGTCTTGGTAACGTTCTTTCCGCCTTTCGCAGGATGTGTCCTACCATCGAGCAACAGCTAACGGTGCCCGTTGTCCACACCAACGGGAATTTGACCAGTGAATGCCATTGCTTTCAATTCCCTGCTCACTTGGCCTAGATTGAAAGAGACCTTTCTGGGAATGGGAGGTACAGTGGTACCTCGAGATACGAGTTTAATTCGTTCTGTGACCTAGGGGGGAGGGAAACTATGAGACGCTCTAGTCAGGGTAAACTGGTGGGTTGTGTGCAGCCGGCCGATCCACGCGATTACTCCTCTCTCAAATGTTGCTCATATTTCAAAGCAAAAAATCGCTCACTCGATGGCTCGTATCTCAAAAATCTCATATGTTAGGGCACTCGTATCTCGAGGTACCACTGTATGCACAAACACTTGGTTTTTACCCTTACTGAAGAAATTATGTCCGCTCTCAATTGGATCCAGAAAGTCTTTACCCTGAAGGGGATAATTACTGGGCAAGAATGAAATCATAATGAAATGAATAATAAAAGTCGAGATTAGAACATGTAAATGGGCTGCATGACAGAGCAGAAATCCGGGGGAAGTGCTAACTCTGATAATGCCGTTCATTTCCTCCCAAGTTTACACATCTGCATAGAGGTGTACCGTTGGGACAAGTTGCATTATCTCGCGTTGTGAAGTTGAGTAGCTGAAAATGGCGATGCTGCCCGACACTGAATTGCTGAAAGGAGAGATCTGTCGCATTCAGACCTTTCCCTGTTTTGGTGTAGACATCCAGGTCTGACCTGTCCACAGATGGCCGCTCTGAGACGCTTAGCCAAAGAGCGGTGCTATTCTTAAACGCACATTCACGTGGACAGCCAGCCCTGCCGTCTAAGCCCTGAGACTCAGAGAGATGGGTTTGTTGACAACGATTGGCAGATTCAACTCTTTTCACCCTCGTTCTGGGTTCAGACTGATGTTTGGAAAGGCTCCTCTCTGCCTCTCACACCTAAGATGAAAATTTCGAGGTGAAAATTTGACTGTAATTGCTTTGCCTTGGTTGTTAAATATTTTTTTCTCAGCTGTTTGGTGAGATTCTGTTTTTAAAAGCCTTTGGCAAACATTATGTGCTGCTACTCACAAAAGAAAAATGTGAAGAGAATGTTCTGGAGACTATGGCTATTCTGCCTGCGAATGCCCCGGGAAGAAAGGGCCTGATCTATTGCGTCTCCTTTTAGCTCTCTCGATTCTGAATTGTTCTCAGAGTTTTGTGTGCAAGGAATGACAATGTTGGGATTGTGGAGAATCCTTTATTGAAGGACGGACGATGGAAAATGTAGGAGAGACGAGAAAAGAATGATTTCCCTTTCTCTCTTGTTACGTGTTGTATCTTAATCCTTATTACTGTTTTCACTGGTGTTCTTTTAAATAATGAGTCTGAAATTTTTTTTTTCTGAAAGCTGTTCATATATTTCCTGCTACTTGTTAGAATTTGTGGATCACATCGGTGGTTCAATCTCTCTAAAGACAGCATTTCAGAGACATGGTACGTTTTGACCTTGAACCATGCAGTCTTGATGTATTAATGCAAACAGGCTGTTTTCCGAACCCTTCTCTCTGCCGGGGAAAGGAGGGTTGTGTGTTGATGAACATTAGCTCTTATTGACTGTGTCAACTTCAGGAACAGAATCACCCATCTCAGCTGCTCACATAATTGATGAAATTTCTCCACATGGTACAGCTTTTCCAAAGAGGAAATTAATTACTCTTCCTCCTATATGTGAACCCTCCCTGGAGCTCTAGCAAAATCTCTCCCTTACTTTCTTTATGAGAGTCACAAGCTGGGCCGGTAGTGCCTTTAGAATAATAGCCTATCCTTGGTTGGCAAACTGTGGCTCGTGAGCCACATGCGGCTCTTCGGCCCCTTGAGTATGGCTCTTCCACAAAATACCACGGCCTGGGCGAGTCTATTTTGAAGAAGTGGCATTAGAAGAAGTTTAAGTTTAAAAAATTTGGCTCTCAAAGGAAATTTCAATCGTTGTACTATTGATATCTGACTCTGTTGACTAATGGGCTTACCGATCACTGGCCTAGATCACTTCCTTGTCACTCCAATATGAATGCATCGTTTTTAGGAACTGTCTTGCCCTTGAGAAGATTAAATAACTGGTATCTGGCTGGGTGAGAAAGGGCCAAACCCAGCAAGAGGAGGTAGACAAGCAGGTGGGTGGGATGTGGAGAGCCCTGGAGGGGCTGGGTGAGGTGCTCATTCACCTCACGTGTGCTGCTCACAATGACCAAATGACTGGTTGTAGACACAGGCCTCCATCAGCAAGTCGGAGCTTGTGACACACTTTCTAAAGTCCTGCTGTTCGATACGACACTTTTGCTGCTGAGGAAATAGGAGGTGGCGCTGCAGGAATCTGATGGATGAGAAAAGGCATTCCGGAATGGCAGCTCTTCAGGTTGTGTTACTTGCAGCCTTTTATTTGTTTGCTTTAAGAGTATTTCCTCGCCTGGAAATGCCAAGAAATCGTGAAGAAATGAACACATATGTACCTCTTTAAAGTAGTGCCATTTTAGTGCGTGAACCTAACAAGATATTAAATACTCGATAATTATTTTGTTGTCCAACAAGTTTTATGTATGTGGCTTTTCCACCATTCAACTACTGAGGTTGACTTTTTTTTTTCTTTTTGGGGTCATTTGCTTATCATAATTTCAAAAATTCACTTGCTTTTCAAAAACATAGTATGCTCTCTCTAGACTACATTTTTTTTCTTAAAGTTATGGGCTCAGCCAATAGAGTCGAGTCTTCCTGAAGCCTTGTATTAGCCATTTAAATCCCAGCAAGCAAGCAGCAGTCACACCGCCTTCCCACCAGGAGCCCAGTCCCAGCGGGTCTTCCCCCAGCGGCTTCTCCCCAGAGGCTTGCTGTAGTCTGGTCACTGCATGCCTAGCCTGTCTGTCCCTAAATCGCTGAAGTCCATCTTCAGGGTTTCTTTCCTGTTGCTAACGGACAGGGAAACGCAGTTAAAGAGAATCACCAAGACAGAGCATGTTTTCAGGAAACACTCTACTGCAAGCAGGTCACACTCACAGCTGGTGAGTGTGACCTGCTTGCAGTGCCTCAGGTTTATCTGAGCCCCCACTGGAGTGATCTGGATAATCTGGAGTGGTCTGGATGATCTGGAGAGATCCGGAGTGATCTGGAATTCCAGCTGTAGGCGAGAAACCTGTGCTCTCAGTGGACGCAGTCATTCATGGGAGTTTTGCCTTCTTAAGGTCTGCTGACCAGATGTTTGGAAATGCTTTGCTTCCCTTGGCAACACAACGCTGAGAGCTAAATTAAGACCAAGTTGCTGTCCATTCCACCTATGAAGTTCCTGGGTTGGCAAATATTTTTTAAACGGTAACACTGGAGCGGTGTTTAATTACTTGTTTTCCATTTAAACCAATATGAAAAATAGCCGTTTGGGAACACAAGGGCTTTGCAAATGTTGTGGCTGTCGTTTGCTTTTATTCTGATAAAAGCAGCATTCTGCCTCAAATTATCTTAGATGAATATGGGAGAAGCAAAATTGAGTTTCGTCCTAATAGCATCTTTTTAAACCACTGAGAGTAATGATATAAACACATCTAAACAATGGGTTTCCTACCACGCTAAAACGTAGCTTTTCGAACCTGTGATTCCAAATTGGACACATTAGCTCAGAAGTTCTGAAATGTTCTCCTCTTTCCATACACTTGATAAATAAATGTTGCACTCGCGGTTATATAATAATACCTAAAGCTTTTAAACTTTCCAAATACTTTCACATCTGTTATCTCATTTTAGCACAAACAAGGTATATCCTGCACAACCATTGAGGTGCATGTAGCACGTGGCAGATCAGCTTTTAAGTCGAGTGCTGTAGGGATGAGATAGTAAAAGAAAATATGGGGGAAATATCAGAAGGAGGAAAAATACTTCCGGTTCTTACCGCCTAATCTCAATCTTTAGAAATATTCTCGAATGATATTTAGGAGAAGTCAAAGCACTCTTAAAATGAATACTAATGGGGGAGGGAGGGAATGAATACTAAAGAAGAGTAATGGAATTAATAAAGTTTGGAGACCACATTTTCAAACTTATGAAAATGGTGCAAACCATATATAGGAGGCCTCTGTTTATAGAAAATATTTATGGAAAAAAATGAAATAATGCTGCTGTTTTCACTAAATAAAAAAAAAGACTTCTAAAAGGAAGAGAAATGCATATTTTCGCACAACCTTTGGCTTAATATTCATGAGGAAAATTCATAATGTAAAGGTCCTTGTGCTTTGAACACTCTCATCTAAATGAAAATATTAATATCCTCTGGAGCCGTGGCCCTGTCTGATGAGGACAACCCTGAAAGCAGGCAGGAGCCACATTTGAAAGGCAAGGAGACTGAGACACTCCCTGACTTGGTCCAGGTAGCAGAGCCCATAAGAAATCAAATTAGAACTCACTAGGAGCAGTATGTGAGGCTCTACAAAGCCTTTGTCTAAACTGCCTCTAAATCAGAGAAAGTTGATTCAGTTCAAAGCCTAGTATCTTCTCACCGAAACAGTACAACTTAATAAGTATGACTAGATCAATTCCTCCTTTATTTGAAAGCATTTTATATATTATATAAGTTCTATAAGTATTCATTCTTTTTTAAAAATATATACTTGTACTGTTTCAGGAGGAAGGCAGAGGGAGAGAGAGAGAGAAACATCAATGGTGAGAATCATTGATCCGCTGCCTCCTGCATGCCCCACACTAGGGATCAAACCTGCAACCCAGTCACCTGCCACCACCAAGATCGAACTGTGACCTGGTTATGGGTTGACACTCAACCAGTGAACCATGCCGCTGGCTGGTCCAAATAGTCATTCTTTTACTTGATCTTAGCCAAAAGGCCGAGAAGCGATAATAGTCATTCTTTTGATATTGTCAAAGGAAGAGAAATGGAAACAGCCATATGAAAGTCCTACCCTGGCCAGGTCCATGCCTGGGGTTCCAGGTGCAGTATTTTACTTTTTTTTATTTTTTTAATATATTTTTATTGATTTTTTACAGAGAGGAAGGGAGAGAAGTAGAGAGTTAGAAACATCGATCAGCTGCCTCACGCACACCCCTTACTGGGGATGTGCCCGCAACCAAGGTACGTGCCCTTGACTGGAATTGAACCTGTGACCCTTCAGTCCGCAGGCCGACGCTCTATCCACTGAGCCAGGTGTGGTATTTTAGTTAATCCTCACAGCCGCTGGTTCTGTAGTGGAGGAAGTCCAGGTGGGTGCGTGCTTGGCGTCACCACCGGTAGAGGGCAGAGCCAGCACTCCAGCCCTGCTCTGCCCAGTCATACCCTGCTGCCTCCGTGGTCCTGATGCTGAGGGCTGCCTCTGTTTTCAATGATATAAAATGTCCAATGACTGTCCAACAGACTAATTGCCCACGTACTCTAACAGATCACACGTAGGTAGGCACAGCGAGCAGACTGAGCACAAAATCACTAGTCGCGGAAACGTACTGAATCAGCTCATGGTTAATCACCACGAAACCCTTTCAATGCAGAACTGCAGTGGGTATTTGTTGGTCCTTTCGGTGGCAGCCCATCCTGCACCTCCTGGTAGAACTCTGTCCTCCTCCTGTGTTTGTAGGTCTGGGGTGGCTGCGTTTACAGAGAAGTCCTTGCTTGTGGGGTTCTCCAGACAATGGATGCTGTATCTTTATGGCTTCTTAGGTGGTGTTCTGATCTGGTTTCTCTCGGGCTCTGTGACCTGTACCAAGTCATGTGGTTTCTCTGGACTTCCATTTCCTTGACTTTAAAATGTAGGTAATGCCTGCCTCTCAGTTTGAGTGTGTCAGTTAAGATGATTCATGTGAAAGTATATTTCAAACCATTAATCACTACATGTTTTAGATGATATGACTAGCATATATGACTCTCAGCCCCTAATTCAAGGTCCTGATCCATCATAGGGCCAGTTAATGTCAAAACTGTCAGATGGCTATCCGTTCTATAAACACAATCATTTTTGTTCTGGTGTTATCCAGGCTTTGAATGTATATTGAAAATGGAATAGGAATTTTCCTCTTTATTATTTTAACTAGAGGCCTGGTGCACAAAATTTGTGCATGGAGGGGAGGGGTGTCCTTCAGCCCAGCCTGCTTCCTCTCCAATCTGGGACCCCTGGAGGGATGTCCGACTGCCCATCAGACAGTCCTTTCATAATCCAGGACTGCTGGCTCTCAATGGCTTACCTGCCTGCCTTCCTGATTACCCCTAACTACTTATACCTGCCAGCCTGATCACCCCCTAACCACCTCCCCCGTGGGCCTGGTCACCCCTAACTGCCCTCTCCTGTGGGCCTGGATCCCCCCTAACTGCCGTTCACTGTAGGCCCGGTCACCCCCAACTTCCCTCCTCTGCTGGCCTGATCACCCCTAACTGCCCTCCCCTGCAGGCTTGATCACCCCCAACTGCCCTTTCTTGCAGGCCTGGTCCCTGCCAACTGCCCTCCCCTGGTCCCCAACTGCCCTCTCTTGCAGGCCTGGTCCTTGCCAACTGCCCTCCCCTGCTGGCCACCTTCTGGTGGCCATCTTGTGTCCATATGGGGGCAGGATCTTTTGACCACATGAGGGCAGTCATCTTGTGTGTTGGAGTGATGGTCAATCTGCATATTACTCTTTTATTAGATAGAATAGAGACCTGCTGCACAGGTGGAGCCAGCTGGTTTGCCCTGAAAGGTGTCCTGGATCAGAGTGGGTGTTCTCTTGAGGTGTGAGGTGGCCAGGGTGAGGGGCCTATGATGGTTTGCTGGCTGGCTATGCCCCCCAACAACCCAAGCAGAGGCCCTGGTATCTGGGATTTATTTATCTTCTATAATTAAAACTTTGTAGCCTGGAGTGGAGCCAAGCCTTCCGCTAGCATAGCCATTGAAACTTTGTTGCCTTAAGCCAGGGTGTGCAGAAATCGCCAGGGGCAATGCTCAGTGGCAGCAGCCATTGAAACTTTGTTGCCTTAAGCACTGGCCAGAGTTTCTGGAAAGCTTGGCTTCCTCCATTGCTAGGGGCAACCCAAGCCTCCCTCCTGCTCTCTCTGTGGCTGTAGTCATCTTGGTTGGGTTAATTTGCATACTTGCTCTGATTGGCTGGTGGGCGTGGCTGGTGGGCGTGGCTGGTGGGCGTGGCAGAGGTACGGTCAATTTGCATATTACTCTTTTATTAGGTAGGATTGTATGAATATGAAGGCTGCCAAGGAGCATCTGCCTTGATGGAGACAGGATCTGTGCAGAATGATCATCAGAGCCAGAGAAAGGAGAGGAGAGATGGAATAGTCCCCTGCAAATGCAGGTTAGCAATGTGTGCAGCAAAGGACACCCCATTGTATTAGCATGTTACCACTGTAACAGGGGAAGATAAACCACTTAGAAAAAAATTTAGAACCTGTTTGAAATACACAAAATTGTTAGCTGGAGAAGCATGGATACCTCAGAAAGCCACAAGGCAAATGTGTGGCCGTCTCTGGATAAGAAGGAAGATCATAATTTATCCTTTGATACTTTCCCTAGGAAGGAAAGCCTGTTGCTTTAGGACTTCTTCCCACCGTCTGACATTATGGGGATTTACAGGCTCAGCCTGCAGAAAATAGCCCAACTGTGTTAAGAGCAACAGCATTCTAAGTGATTGTCCCCCCACAGACCACACAAGGTTTCTTCTTCCTTTGTGATATCAGATTACTTTTAATGCCCATAAGTCAGTGGCTATTTTTTCATTTAGACTGTCATCACAATCCACTGCTCAGAAAGGCTTAGCCTGTCCATGACTTTAGCATTTCCTCCTATGAAGGTGTGAAGACCAGCTTGTGATACTAAGCACAGACAGATAATATATAACCAAAAAAGAAGAAAAGAAGAAGATTAGAAGAATAAGTTCAGTAAGCTCTTCCGTCAGAGCTTCCAATTTGACATCCGGACACATTGACACGCTGACACACCAGCTTCAGAGGTACCTTGGGATGTTGATGAGATCTGTGCCCGGTTCCGGATCAGGAACTAGACCACCAGCCACCTGCTCCTGAAGGCATCTCCCCAGGCAAAAGTGGAAAGCTTTTGCTCTCCTACCTGAAACAAACCTGAGGGTTGTACACCTTGTGTATTAATGGGGACAATTCACTGCCTTTTCCCAACATACACGTTGCTCTCCCTGTGACAGCCCGGGGTTGGAAATCCCAATGTGATGAGCGTCCTTCAGACCACATTGGCGTGTTCATTGGTCTTAAAGAAAAGAATAGGAAGAAGTAGAAGCTATTTTGGGTTTTGATACTGATCTTAAAAATCTTGGTTCTTTTATGCTTTATCAAACCCATCAGTGAGGCAAATGAGGTGGCCAGCGGCTTGCTCAGACTGGTGCTGGGCAGACTGTAACACCACCGGTCATTTCGCTAGGGAAGCTCTGATGTCTCCCCTTCCATCTAAGCCCTGGGCCTTCGCCAAGGTGAACGTTTCCAATTAAAACCGCACCATGGATTTTCTTTCTTTAATCAGTAGAAAAGATCCTATTTTTCAATGGAATAAATAAGAAATCTGACAGCCTAAAAAAAACCCTGTTTCAGCGGCACTGACCTTGTGATATTTCATGGTGCCTTAGGCTCCTTCACAAAGAGGCACGCAGGGCTATTTTTCCACTTGTTAACTTTCCGGAATGCTTCTCATTATATTCAGTCCAGTTTCGGGGTTCACAGGGCAGAGCTTTGGCTGGTATAATCTGACCTTGCTAAATTTTCAAGGGTAGGAAAATTCTCTTATTCTCCTTCTCCCTCTTCCTTTTCTATTTTTGGTGTTAAAAAAAAAATTGAGGTTTTTGTTTTTTTTTCATTTTTTCATGTCTAGAGGAATCAGAGCCAATTATGCAGTGCTGTCTGAGTTAATTCTGTTTATAGATGACTAAGGTAACATATTAGTAGGGACTCTTTCGGATGCTTGCAAGTAACGAGAATCCCACTCAAGATGTTAAAGCATAAAAGGGCATGTATTTGAGTCACTTCACTGCCGAGTCCACCCAGTCCTGATCCCGGTATGTCTTGCCCTCAGACTCTGCTCTCTTCTGGGCTACCTTCTTACCCAAACAGGCTTTCTCTACATGAGAGGAATGTCAAGTTCAAGTCCTGCTAAGCTTGAACCTATAACAGAGAGGGCTTATCTCTCTGAGTTCCTCCAATAATTCCAGGATTGAGTCCCATTGGTTCAGATCAACCAGGTTTGGATCACTTATCTGCTCTGAGCTAATCACAAAGATGGGAGGGGGGTGATTAACCAGGCCTCAGTCACATGCCTGGAGGTGGTTTTAGTTCCTGAACCACATGGACTCAGAGGGATAGGAAGGGGACTCATCCCATGGACAGTCCAAGGGCTGTGGCCAGAAGTGGGTATGGTTTCCAGCAGGCTCACTGTGACTACTTGAATAAACCCACGTTGACTTTTGAATGAGAATATCTGATGGAAAGCTATTACATCATCACAGATATTGACTTCATTTTTTCATACTTAATTTGATGAGTTTTTTTGAAGTAATGAGATCAGGGTTAAAAATTCCATCTCTGGTGTCTGTTACCTCTATAATCTGGAACAGGCCTCTTAGCTCCTCAGAGCCTTTGTTTTCTCTTCCTACAGGGAGTGTAATGCCCACCTTACAGCATGGTTTTGAGACGCAAGTAAAGTAATATTTGTCAAGGTATTTTACCAACTACAAAGCTGTAAGTTGGGGTTGTTTTAGGTATTATTATTTGAGATAACTTCTAGTTTTCTACTGCAACTGGGGATAAATGTCTTTTAAAGTAAAGCTCATACTATTTGGCTGTGTTCTACAAAACCATTTCCGTTTTCCAGCTTGTAAGCCCAGACTAATACTTGTGCACTGATATGGAAACAGTCATTCTTTGGAATGCAAATATGATACAAGGTCTTGCCGTATCATAACCTAACTAGCACCGGGGCTCTTTGGAAAGAATTTAGGGATGGTATCCCATTCTTAAATACTTCTAAATACTCTATGAGTTGGCATATAGCATAATATAACATACTTTATGTTAAAAATATTTTATTTCTCTTAATATGTTGGCTATGTAAGGACAAGGCCCGATTGATCTTTCCTGGGTCACTTGTTAATTCCCTACAATAAGCACTCCATAAATACTTGTTGGTCAGATTACTTTACACAAGGTTATAGGTACAAAACAAACACACACACACACACACACACACACACACACACACACATGTTTCTAAGATTGCAGACTGGACATAAATTAGGATGGTCTCAAATTTTTTAGAGAAATAAAATACTTAGAACTGCAGTGTGTCACCTACCTGGCTTGATCTAGTAGTTCATTGTCATCATTGTCAGAGCCCGCACTGATTATTACAACTTTCTGATGAGGAAACTGGGACACAGAGAGTTTATGTTGCTCATTCCAGACCACACAGGTCATGAGTAGAGCCAGGAGTCACACCCAGGCCTTAACCACTATGTGATGAACACCCAAGTTATCTCTACAATCTCTAGAACCTCTAGAACCTCTAGAACCCCAGAGGGCTCCAGTGCCATGTTTTGAGTCCTTCAGCAAATCCTGTTGATAGTGTCTAATCCCGGATGTAAATGTGAGGTTAGTAGAGAATTGAATCTCTAGGGGAGCATTGGATAAACGTTGTATTTGAAGACAATCCTCCCCTCTCTCCCATTTTTCATCCTTTCCTAATCAGGGATAGCAAACAATTGCTTCCTGCCAACAGCTGTGAAACGAGGTGACCCCTTTCTGTGTGGGTCTCTATGTTAATGAGGTTTGAATGTAGCATGACACACGCGTATGTGTATTAATACCCAGAAGATTCTTCTGTTAAAGGAAAACGGGATTTTCATGTAGGAAGGGCCTAGAAAATTCCTCATTACCCTCTCTAATGCATCCTTAACAGATAACCAAATCTTCTGCTTAAACTTGCAGAAATTTACCTGGAAAGATGGCCCCCACTTTCTGAGGCAGCTCCACCACAGGAACTTTCATCCTGTGTTAAATTGAAATAAGCCTTCCTAGAATTCCTATGTAGTGAATGCTGTCTTCTGAAAGAGCGCAGAAACCTGCTCCTTCTTGCTGAGAACGGTTCTTTAAGACTGAAGACAACTCTCTGTCCTCCCCTCACTATATTAACCATAGCTAGCTCCTTGCCAATTTCATTCTAATAAGCGGGATGTGGGCTACGCAGCATCCTGATTCCCCAGTTTGGAAGTTTTCCAGCCTTTGTTAATGATGGCCATGAGTCATGGCTCCCTACTGGGCCCTCAGCAGTGGTGTGTGTGTGTGTGTGTGTGTGTGTGTGTGTGTGTGTGTGTGTGTGTTTAACATGAATGCAAGATTTTACGTTACCATTATTACTTTCCAGCTAAAATGTTTTTTCCAAGTTTACCCAATAACCCTCCTATCAATGGCTTTTTAAAACTGGGCCAATCCTCTGTCAGTGATCCTTCCTGACTATGTAATGTGCTCGTTTTAAAAGCACGTCCTTCAAGTAACCCTACAACGTATTGATTTCAGTGCTAAGTGGACAGAACTGAGGGGGGGAACTGTAACCTTCTACCAGAGACCTCTTAGGTTGGCATCATTCAGGGTAATAGTTCAGCTAGATCTTTTCTTCAATGCTTTCCACAAGGAAAAAATGAGGAAGTAAAGGGATCTTGATAAACCTCATTGAATGAATGACTTTGTCCAATACCTCTCTTCCTTCCAGAGGCAGGAAGTGGTGTTGAGCCTATAGTTAATAAATGGCTTTAAATAAAGGAAATGACAGCCCCAGCTTGCAAGAAAGGACCATAATGTATATTTTAAAGAGGTGTTACAGGCAAAGAACAGCATTACTTTGCAAAATCGAATTTCCTTGCAGCAAATCATGTTTTGATAAAAAAGCTGATCACTGCTTTTCTGAGTGAGTTATTAATATTTCTGCTTTCTAGTGGTCCTGAAAAATGTATGTGATGGCATCCAAACTGTGAGGTAGAACAAGTAAAAGAGCCCATATTGCAATAAATAGCATGATCCCAATTGACTTAAATTCCTGCAACACCCGGAGAACCTGGGGAGCTGCCCAGCAGAATCTGGAGTTAGCCGTTCCATTTTTCTGTCTCTGCTCTATTTTTTCATAAATAATTCTGTAATTTAGGTTCACAACTGTCATATTGGGAATGCAGGTTATATATTATCTCTACAAATGAATAACAGGAATCACTTAGCCTATATTTCTCTCCTACTTTGGCAGCTGAGGGCTTATTTTCTGTGTATCAGTTCCAGAATCGGAGTTGGAAAGAAGAAAGGGAGGGAAGAGGAGGGGGAGGAAGGGAGAAAGGGGAGGAAAGGAGAGAGGGAGGGAGGGAGGAAAAAAGGGAGAGAGAGAGGAAGAGAGGGAGAGAAGGGGGGAGAGAGGGAGAGAGGAAGGACGACTGTAAACTTGGGCAGGCTACAGATAATATCAGAATATATATATGAGGCCAGTGTGTTTATGATGGGACCAAACATGGTGTTTATTACTCCCTCCCACTTTTGCTAGATCAATTAATGCTGACACCAGCAATAGTGAGCCCCACATGGAGAAATGAATGTTGCCTTGGCTTTTCACATCGAGCAGGTGATTACCAATCTGTCCAAGGATTTCCCTGTGGACATGGGGGGAAGGTCACGATCACAAAGGTTTACAAAGATTGCTCTTAAGAAAGATGGAGAAATGACAGGAAGCAGCATTTTCTTGAGTCCAGATTCCCTGCAAATAAAATAGTTCATCTGAATCTTTTGATTAAAAGGGTCAGTAGGGTATAGTGCCAGGTGGGTACTAGACTTGTTGGGGGAATCACTTCGTAAGTTATATAAATGTCTAACACTATGCCGTACACCTCAAACCAATGTGATATTGAACGTCAGCTGTACTTGAAAGATTTTTTTTTAATATTTTATCATCACAATAAAAAAATAATTAGTTGATTAATTAATTAAAAGGCCACTGATAAGAAGCCCTGAATTTGAGTCGTTCACGGTTCAGATGAGAAGAATCACAGACAGTTGGTTCAGGGCCTTGTACAGATCGTACAGCTCACCTGAGAGGGGAGAAGGAGGATGAGTCCTGCACCTGTAACAGAGGAGATGATAAGATGCTGGCCTGCGGGTAACTGGGGGGAGACAAGAGGTTACGGTTTTCTGATTTCCTGACCAAGTTCACTTGGTGACCTTGGAAGAAGAGCTGAGGCCGAGGGGCCGTTCCTGCAGAAGCAAAGATGCACCCGCGGTGTTTGACCTGGATTTGTTCGACTCCATCCTCTGACAGAGCTCATCTCCTTTCAGTCCCAGCACCTGGTTCCAGGGAGTCTGCTGGCTGCTGGCTGTTGGCTGCAGGCAGAGGCCTCCTTGGTTGGGTGCCCTTTTTTCTTTTGCCTTTGAAGCTGTTTTGTTCCCTCTTCAAGTTTGTTTTTGTTTTATTATAGAAGCGCTGTCATCCAGGAGAAGGAATTGACTTCATTGTTCCTTTGGCTTTTGCTCGGAACCTTTCCTATTTCTTGTTGGATTCTTTCTGGTAAATTTCTGAACATCCCGTACTGTGAAAGAATGAAGGCCAAGAAAAAAGAGAAGAAACAGGAAAAGTCCTTTTTTTTTTTTCAGGACTAGAACAAAGCAAAAAATTTCTCTCTGGTAGAATCTGAGCAGAGGGCTCTATTCATAATGGGTTTCTTTATTAAACTAGCTGTGTAGCATCGGCCAACTCCCAGAAGATCTTCAGAGCCTAATGGGAGTTGTTGAGGTGATGGAGGTATTGGTAGCTTGCTCCATTCCAAGACCCACTGTTAGCCTCTGAATCCCAGTTTAATACTGGTCCTGATAATAGAAAAAGGGTGGTGTCCATAGTCATTTCCATCCCACAGTCATCCACTAAAAACCAGGTGGATGTCTACTCGCTTTGCAACCCAAGCCTTGAACCCAATGGATGAGCAGTAACTATCTTTGAATGAATGTCCAGGTGCCAGGGATACAGGTTCTTGTGCTCTGAAGTTTTTTTTAACTTTTCCATTTATGCTTGAAAGAGAAATCTCTCTGCAGTGTGGTTATCAATCTACACTAATAAAAGAGAAATATGCAAATTCGTGATGCCCATCCACCAATCAGGAGTGAGTATGCAAATTAACCTGACCAAAAAAAATGGCAGCAGCCCTGTCCCCCAGCTGCTCCAGACCTCTCTCTGCTATGAGGGGGAAGGTGGGGAATGGAGGGAGGTACAGGAGCGGTGCTCCAGCCGGAGCAAAGATGGAAGGCGGTGGCCAGATGTGAAGGCCCGGGGCTCAGGTGCCAGAGGAAAACGGGTGCTGGCAGCCAGGGGCAGGAAGGCCTATTGCACGAATCTTCATGCAACAGGCCTCTAGTTTGGATATAAAATGCTGAGTGCTGAGGGAAGGCTTCTCTGAGAAAGGGGCATTGAAAGAACTCCCATTGACTCTCCTAAAATTTCTCACCTTCCTATCACCTACCTGGTCTAAGCCACTACCTTTTCTTACTTGGATTATTTCATTAGCTTTCCAAACTGGTCTCACTACTTTTATCCTTTCCCCCTTAGTCCTTATTCTGGCCCTGCAGGCTGTGAAAGAAGGACATTTCCAGCAGAGGGGAAAACACATGCAGAGGCTTTGAAGCAAGAATGTGCTTTGCTCTTCAGAACCAAGTGGGCAAGAGGAAGAGTAGTATCGAGGAGGGTGGAGAGGGAAGGCAGGGATGGTGCCAGAGGATGGAGATTCTTGCAGGCCAATGTTAGGATTCTGAATTTTCTTCTGAGTTAAATGGGGCAAAGTGGCATGACCTGGATGGATCATTCTGGCTATTGTGTGGAGAATAAGGACTAAGTGGGGAAGGATGAAAGTAGTGAGACCAGTTTGGAGGCTAATGAAATAGTCCAAGTAAGAAAAGGTTGTGGCGCTGAGACCGGTTTGGCTCAATGATAAAGCATCCGGTCGGGGGCATGTACCTTGGTTGCGGGCACATCTACAGTGTGGGGCGTGCAGGAGGCGGCTGATCAATGTCTCTCTCTCATCGATATTTCTGACTTTCTATCCCTCTCCCTTCCTCTCTGTAAAAAAAATCAATAAAATATATTTTTTAGAAAAGAAAAGGTAGTGGCTTAGACCAGGTAGGTGATAGGAGGGTGAGAAGATTTTAGGAGAGTCAATGGGAGTTCCTGCTAGGTTGAGTGCAAAATGGGAGTAGAAGGATATTTACAACTAGAAGAAGGGGGTTGGCATTTACTGAGAAAGCTTAAAGCGGAGGTGAGAGCGGGCATTCAATTCAAGATTATGATGCCTGTTCATCATCAAAGTAGAGCGGTCCAGAAGGCAACTGGATATCTGAGTGTGGAGTTCAGCAGAGAGGTCTGGGCTGGAGAAACAAGTGTGAGAGTTGGGACTGGATGAGATCACCTCGTATAGCCAGAGAGGGAACCCAGACTGATGGGATCAGAGGATGATCAGATTCTGGGACCCAGCAAAGAAGGCTGAGAAATGGAAGGAGTGATCCATGGTGTCAGATGGGTCAGGGCAAATGAACAGGTGGGTCTGGCAGAATGACGGGTGCTGCTAAAAGCAGTTTCAGTAGAGTGGGCTTGGGCACAAAGGGAAAGTAGAGACTGTGTGGATACCGTTGGGGGAGTTCTCTTCTAAAGAAGAGCAGAGCCAAGACCGGTTTCGCTCAGTGGATAGAGCGTCAGCCTGCAGACTGAAAGGTCCCAGGTTCGATTCCGGTCGGGGGCATGTACCTTGCTTGCAGGCACATCTCCAGTGTGGGACGTGCAAGAGGCGGCTGATGGATGTCTCTCTCTCATCGATGTTTCTGACTTTCTATCCCTCCCCCTTCCTCTCTGTAAAAAATCAATTTAAAAAAGTATATTTTTAAAAAAAAGAGCAGAAATTGAGCAGGATCTCAAGGAGGATGTTGGGTCAAGGGAAGAAGTCTGTTTACATGGAGTGAAAGATGTTACAGCACTTTTTGAGAATGTTCCAGTAAAGGGGGGAAGAATGGGTGATGAAGCAAGAGATAGCTTATTATAAACTACCGGATTGCTACCAGTTGAGTAGAAAAGAAGGCCACCTTTAAGAGGAAAACCTTGGAGATAGGTAAAATGCTTTCATTTTATTCTTAGGTTTTAATGCAAATATGTTGTATTTTCTGAACTGAATTCATGATAACCTGGGAGACAGATGGTAACAAGAGCAAGATGTCTGTTGTATTTTAAGAAAATGTTTCCAGAGTCAGGAGGCAGGTCTGAACTGAAGATAAAATTAGGCACCTTCAAATTTCTGTTGACTCATCATCAAAGAAGTAAACATGGAAGCATTAATTGTATATCAGTTATAAGGCTACTATATTTTTACTTAACCCCTGTTTATTTGGATATAAACTACATCAGCCTTTCCAATAAAAGTGGGAAAGAGATTGAGAAAAAATTAATAAGCAAATGAAATTGCAAAGGGGTGTTTAATATCCTTTTATAGAATTGTTTCCAAGTAGGCCTGTAACATGCAGGCATGCTAATTACACATGTTCCCACTCTCATCAAGCAAGTTGGCCACACTTTTTCAGCTCTTATCAGGAAAAATGAGAACATTTCTAACAAGTCTGAAGGATTGGTTTCTGGTGCGCTTTACCAGAAATGTGTCTGCAGACACTAGTTAAAAGGCACCAGTGCCAACAACCACCTGGTCTAGCCACAAATGAGAATGGATAACACGAATGAATATTCCACCAACGAGGACTTTATCACTAACCAGGACATCTTTGAACACATCCTATGATTCCATTCTTTGGTCAACATGCTGGACAGTCTTCTGTGTTCCATACGTCCTGGGAATTTAGGTCCTAGACATTGTGGAAAGGTATCTTTCTCATGAAGCTTAACCAGGAGCTGCACAACAACCTACTGAGATATGTAGGTCAAGTACTCTTATTATTCATCTTTACAGATGAAGACATTCTAAGGCTTAATTAAAACTCAGATTTAAATCACTACTGTTCCAGGAATTAAGAGCCTCGGGTGAGATTTTATTACTTACTAGAGTCCCAGTGCATGAAAATTCATGCACTCGGGGGCAGGGGGAGGCCCCTCAGCCTGGCCTGCACCCTCTCACAGTCTGGGAGCCTAAGCCACAGTCAGACAGCCTTAGGAGGAGGCAGAAGAGGCTTCTGTCACCGTCACCGCAGCTGTGCTAGCAGCCATCAGCCCTGCTTGAAGCTAAGTGGAGCTCCCCTTGTGAGAGTGCAATGACCACCAGGGGGCAGCTCCTGCATTGAGTGTCTGCCCCCTGGTGGTCAGTGTGTGTCATAGCGACCAGTTGTTCATCATGCCCTTAGGGTCAATTTGCATATTGCCCTTTTATTATATAAGATATTTTCTTTCTCAAACTCAGTGCTTTAATACATGGTATATCCTGAAATGTTATCTTTATAAATATGAAATTTCACAGCAGAAACTTCTGTATTTAAAATATTTATTCCAGCCATTCAGTCTAATGACCATGTGCTAGAAGAGCCATTTCTTGTGATAACGTCACAGCAGGTCCACCTTAAGTTTCCGCTTGGTGAGCCTGATAAATCCTTTCCTGCCAACAGAATTCCGGAGATATCTGAAATGTCTCAGCTTTTTACCAAACAACCTTCGTAACGAAAATATAATTTACTGCCTCTATTTTAAACTATTTTTAAAATATGACATTTTACCATTTGCACTGAGTCACAGAGTTATTGGGAATGAGGGAGGTTTAACTTTTTCTAAGTTTAAAACGTAGCTTGTAAGTGGAAAACAGTTCTTATTACTTTAAAAGACATGTAAGCCACATATGAAGTCTATCTTCAGTGTATACGACTGGAGGTGGGGTTTTTCTCTCCATTGAGAAAAAAAATTTATATGAATTTAAAAATATATAATTATGGAGTGAGACCCTTTTTTTTCCTCCTTAACTCTCGGGTAACTTTTAGGCACCGTTGGAAGATACATTCGTGTAACAGGATGCTTAGTGGGAATAAATACCGCACATTCTGCCGAGACTGGTTTGGCTCATCGCTTTGGATAAAGCGATGGCCTGCGGACTGAAAGGTCCGAAGTTCGATTCCAGTCGGGGGCATGTATCTTGCTTGCAAGCACATCTCCAGTGTGGAGCGTGCAGGAGGCGGCTGATCGATGTCTTTCTCTCATCGATGTTTCTGACTTTCTATCGCTCTCTCTTCCTCTCTGTAAAAAATCAATAAAATGTATTAAAAATAAAATAAAATAAATACCGCACATTCTAAAGAGAAAGATGCACCCTGTTCGGGACTTACCCAGGGTGGTGAGCCTGCCCTCAGCTATCAGTCAGGGAGAGCAGATCAGTGCTGGGAGGGGCAGAGAATGGTCTGAGCCACTGAGAAAAGAGATGAGGCTTTTCCACTGAGGAAAGAGAGGCGAGAGAACATGTCCCCAAGCTCTCCAAGCCTGGTGAGAGGGCCCCGTGAGGCTCCTTACCAGAGTTGGGGAGCCTGCAAAAAGGGGGAGCACATCTCTTCCCACAGCTGGACTTCTGGCAGGCAGATCCCGTAGCACCAACCTGAGCTGGAAATAGAGAATTGGGGAGAGATGTCCTGGCAGAGAGGGGCGTGGTCGCCGAGCAGCCTGCCCTGCATGAAAACGTTGTGTCCGCGTGATGGGAGCGGGGGTGCAGGAGGAGCTGGGCTTACCCCCGCTCCCGGCATCCCTCCCACGGTACGTGCCTGTGTTCGCGGCGGGCAGAGTGGAGGCAGCCACGCTGGGGCCAGAGCTTGCACATCTGGAACTGTGCAATGGAGACCATGCCCTCTCCTGAGAGCCCTCCAAGAACACCAGTGGAGACAGTACAACCCCCAGGGCTGTGCCTTCGAGAGGGCGTCAGAAGCCATGTTAGTGTCCCCTGAGAGCCACAGAGACAGCCCAGTCTCCGCCAGCTAAGAAAACCCCAAGCTGAAACCGGTTTGGCTCAGTGGATAGAGCGTCGGTCTGCAGACTGAAAGGTCCCAGCTTTGATTCTGGTCAGGGGCATGTACCTTGGTTGCGGGCACATCCCCAGTAGGGGGCATGCAAGAGGCAGCTGATCGATATCTCTCTCTCATTGATGTTTCTAACTCTCTATCCCTCTCTCTTCCTTTCTGTAAAAAGTCAATAAAATATATTTAATTAAAAAAAAAAAACCAAGCCCGCTGCACCCTTCTCTCCAACTGAGCACAGGAAGGAGGCAGGGCTGGGGGCTGGGGGCGACCAAGGCTGACCATGACCCCCAGGTTTGGTAAGCCCCCAAAACTGGCCTGTGGTGAGGGAGAGCAGCGTTTGAATCAGAGAGGACGTTGGAGTTTTATACAAAATGGATTCTTTAATACTCAAAGGGACCAGGAAGTCATACACTGTTCCCGAAATGTCACTTGGCCTGTTGCCCATCTGGAAGGAGGGACTGGGCATGGCCCACGTGGGAGCAATGAGGAGAAAACAAACATTCAGGCGTTTGAACCCCAGAAGAGTTGAGAGAGCTGAGACTGTTCCATGATCAAATCCCATGTACAGTGGCACCTCAAGATACGAGTTTAATTCGTTCTATAACCTTGAGGCGTGGGAAACTATGAGACGCTGGAATCTCGGTAAACTGGTGGGTCATATGCAGCCAGCCAATCCTCACAATTACTTTTATCTCAAATGTTGTTCATATTTCAAAGCAAAAATCACTCACTCGACGGCTCGTATCTCAAAAATCTCGTATGTTAGGGCACTCGTATCTCGAGGTACCACTGTATATAGAGGATGTCCTCCAGAAATGAATATACACAGTCTGAATAATTATAAAGGCAGCGTTTATTAAACTACAGTTCACATTCAACACGGAGCTCTCCGCTATTAAGGTGTGTATAAATTTTGGGGGGACACCCTGTTACATTTGTTTCAGGATCAGCAAAACCAGTTCCGTGTAACCAGGTCCCTCTGCCTTCCAGTGAAGTCGGTCCCGGGCTTTGCTCCCTATCCCGTCAGGCTGACACGCATGACACTCCCGTGTGACATTACCTCTGGGAATGTTGGTGTCATCATCGGCAGATGACAGGTGTCCCTGGGCTACTGCTAGCATGTTTGTGCACCTCGTGGGGAAACGTGATGGACAGCCAAGGATTAGCTCAGGCCGGGGTTGGAGGGGTGGGGCAGGGTGAGAGTGCCGCCCAGCCATGGGGACCCTCGGAGGGAGTCTGAACCTGCTGGGAGGGTAATCCCACGGGGACAAGGAGTGAATGTATTCACATCAAATGGCAGCTACTGGAGGTGAGGCTGCCGGGGATGAGGGGCCCGAGACTTAAGCTGCAAGGGATTTCCATTGTGACCAGTAGGAAGAGAAAGTTGTCCCTGTGGAGAAATGACATGACGTTTCAGAGCAGCGGTTCTCAACCTGTGGGTCTCAACCCCTTTGGGGGTCGAACGACCCTTTCACAGGGGTCGCCTAAGACCATCAGAAAACACCTATTTCCCATGGTTTTAGGAACCAACAGACCGCTCCTCGGTGTAGCAAAGTGTAGCCATGTAGTTTACTGTTGTTATATGAAGACTGTTACCCCTGCTATACCACGATTCAAGACAAAATTTCATTTATTTGTGATTAGAAATAAATATTTCACAATATATAATTATATATTGTTTTTGTGATTAATCACTATGCTTTAATTATGTTCGATTTGTAACAATGAAAATACATCCTGCCTATCAGATATTTATATTACAGTTCATAACAGTAGCAAGATTACAGTGATGAAGTAGCAACGGAAATGATTTTATGGTTGGGGGTCACCACCACATGAGGAGCTGTCTTAAAGGGCCGCGGCATTAGGAAGGTTGAGAACCGCTGTTTCAGAGGAAGCTGAGAAGAGCAGAGAGGTGTCAGTGGGAGGGGGTCGGAGGTGCCTTTTGGTCAGACCCTGGAGGGGGGTCTTTCTTGCTTAACAAAGTGCCAGTTACCTGACACTCTGTCCCCAGCAAGCCATCGGATGACAGGAGGGTTGGGAAGCAAAGACGTATGGACTTGTAGATGTCGCTGGAGAAAAGGACCTTACATTTCTGGAGAGCATTCCTGGGAGGGTGGAGGTGGGACACGTTTGGCGGGGGGAAGCTTGCTTTCCCTTGAGCCCTTGGCCGGTGATGTGGTTCTTTACAAGGTTTCCGAACGGGATCGCGGGCACGTTTTTATCTCCTTCTCGCACTGATCTGGGGACCTCTCCACTCGTGAATTCTCGGGGTGTCCACAATGCTAGCTGAATAAGGTTAGGTGCTCAGCTACTCTGAGATTCCCTTTCAGGGCATCTCTGAGATCGTGATGGCATTCACTCCTGTTCAGGAAAAGACCTGCAAAGGTCAGCCAGGCGCCTGGTCCCTTTGTCCGGCGGTTTCTGCTCTAACTGCCGCGAGGGGCTGTTGGTTAGTCTGGCCCTCAGCAGACCTCACGGCCTCCTAATGATGGCTAGTTATTAGATTATTAATAATGGCAGTGGTGTGGGGGAGACAGTGAATTAGGGAGCTGACCCATTCAGTGCACAAATGCTGTTCCCCAGAGTTTCTGCTGGAATCACGGAACTGAGCGTCCCCACCCCCAGCCTCCTGCCCTCACACTCCCAGGGCTGGTGGGCAGGCTGGCACCTCTCCCGGGTTAACCACAGAGGTCTGCCCTTGAGAACCCCAGAGGGAAAAGGATCGTCTGGGTTTATCGAATGGAGGGGCAATGACTAAACCGAGAAAGTCGTTTTCCTGCATTGTTTGCTCATGGTCGTTTGAAGATTTTAAAAAAAATGAAGATGTTTGACGTGTGTTAAAGGTTTTCTCTCATCCCTCTTGAAAGTATTGATCCTCTGAAATGATGTGAAGAGGGAAACTATTTCCGTTCTCTTCGGCAAAAGTAAACCACAGCTGGCTTTTCTCAGCACGATTGATGGGTCATTTCCCCTGATATAAAAGCTAACACCTAAATGCTCTTTTTTTTTATTTCTTTTCTAGCCAACCCAAAATGTTTTTAAGCAAAAGAATGGCTTACAAGTCCATGATTAACCCTTGAGCATTTCTTTAGCTTTTTTTTCTTTCTTTTTTTTTTAAGAAATGTGATTCTTTGCTTTTTATTAATTCCCTCTCTCCCTTCCTTGATGCTACCTCGGTGGCTGCCATGTTTTAAATATTGACAAGATGAGATAGTTTTCTGTTTATATCAGCAGTCGTCTGTCTGTGAGATATGGACGAATCAGAACGCCGGATTCCCTTTCTCAGCCATCCATCAGGTCCATAATGTAAGGCCACAAACGGTTCTCTCCTTGTCCTGACCTTGCGCTGTGTGGTGTGTCGCACCGTGTTGTCAGTGGCCGCAGGGACCGTGTCCGGGCCGTGCAGAAAGTGCGCGATTGTCTCACGGGCTCCCGCGATTTTGATTTTGGTTTGTGTCTACGACAACCTCGTTCGCTGTGCCGTGTGACCCGTTGACGTGCGAACATCGTCCTAAAAATGAGAAACACGCTTGGTTTTGAAAGTCTCCGGTTACAATCTTGTCTCACGTGAGTTTTGGCTTTCGTATCCGGTGTCTGTGTAACTTGCTTTGACAGGAAGAAGGAAAAGGGTAAATAGAGATATATATGCCCGTGTGTATATATATCGGTGTTTTTTCTTCCCCGTTTTGTACTTCCCCATGTCCACGGGCTAGTCCCCCCATTGTGTCTAACAGTTCTCAGGGGTCCATGCGCTTCACCGGGGAGCGATGTGGGGGTGTGAGTTGCATGGTATTCGGTGCCCGTTTTATGCAAATGTGGGAAGAGGCGAACCCGGGGAGGCACCCTTACAGCTAAACATGGTTCTCAGCCTTTTGCACCCGACAGCACTGAACTGCTCTCTGAAATGTGGGGTCGTGACCCATTTTACCCTGCGCTGCTTCAGGGCATTCAAATGCCACCAAAATGCACATGTCACCCAAATTCATCTGGGTTGAGAAAGGAAGAAGCATTTTCATGTTTGGGTTTTTCCCATTTTTGTCATGGAAACCGCAGGCCCATTTTCACATCCCTGTTAAATTATTCCCACTGACAGGCCGACCCTGCCGCCTGAGAGGCTGTGGCATTTGGTTGAGAATCACAAAGCAGAGCTCGTGGGGTGGCATGCGAGGGGCCTGTCTCGGGGTGCCACGCCAGCGCACCCCTCCTCCTCCTCCTGTGCATGGGACTTCTGGCTCTTGGGGACCGGGGGCGGGGGGGTCTGGATGTTGCCTGGTGCGGGTGCTCTGAGGTCCGGCAGTTCCTCCTGGACCTGCAAATGGTAAAACTTGGCGTTCAGAAGTGGCCATCTCTGCTCTGTGTCATCAAAAGGAACAGACTCATCATAACCAACTGCATTGGGCCAAACGAGCATGCTTTATTCTTGAAATGTTTTTTTTAAAGGAACTACAACAGCATCCTGCTTTGTGTGTGTGTGTGTGTGTGTGTGTGTGTGTGTGTGAATGTTTGGAGGAGGCTTTTTCTTACATTCACATCCAAAGAGCCGTATACATATTTATAAGCAGAGAGCTATATATGGAGCATTCTGCAAAGCCTTAGTGATAGCAGAAAGTAAAGGTAATCACAGAAATCTTATGTCTTTTGTTTGGGAAAACCTTCTCTGACTTTTGTCAGAATTATTGAAAGCGAAACCTTAAAATAGCAGTTGTCCTTTAAAATCATCTTAGTTTTCCGCTAAGTGTTTTTGAAGAAGTAGGATATACTGTTTGTTAATATTCAGATCTAAATTTACAAGCAGGTAGGTGGGAGCAGTTCCTCGTAGAAAAGATTTAAAAGCCTCGGTTTTTAAAAAGCCAATTAAATTATAATTTAAAAAAATAAGTTTTAGAAGAATGAGAGAGGGCGTGGATGATCCCAGGCCTTCCTGTCGTGTTAGAAAGCTAAGTCATAGCCGTGGCTTTTACTTACCGGCATCCGTAGGAAGTAAATAAATTTTCTCAAGAAGAAAAGAATACAGATAATGCTTCCCCCTTTGTATTCTCAGAGCATCTAGGATATGTAGTATCTTCAGTTTCCTTTTTTGGGGGGAGGAAGCTATACGATAAAACATTTCAGCATCTGCCTTAAGCATTTGGTGTTTTTGTACTAAAAGCATGCAGCTTTGCCACCTTTTGAAATAATACAAAATGTAAAAGCTGCTTTGGAGTCTACCATGCAATAAAAGCTTATCTGTAGACTTCTGTGAAATATTTTTCCTGTGTTATAACTGAATTCAGCTCCTAGTTTTCTATTTTTCAGCTGGTGGTCTGAGACCCTTAATTTAATGGCATCGTACTGTGATCCTTCAGAGTCAGCCTGACTAGTTGGCTGTTGGTAAATACCTGTTACACAGAATCAGTTCTCCAATTAAAATTCTAATCTCAAATTATGCTTTTTCTTACTGGGGACTGAGCCCACCACCCAGGCATGTGTCCTGACTAAGAATGGAACCATAACCCAGTAGTTCACAGGTCAGCACTCAACCATTGAGTCATATTGGCTGGGCAAATTATACTTTTTCTTTCTATTAGAAGGTTAATTTTTGAGTTTGAAGGCATAGTTAATAAAGTACATTTTCCTCTGTGTACTTGATATATCCTAAAGGAAATAAATAAACACATACCAAGGAAATTATGTTTTAATCCATTGCCCAATTATATTGAAACATTAAGATCATTCAATACAAGACCCTAAAGGAAAAGTTTTTCTATAAGTATTGTAAGTTCTAAAGAGATAGCCTGAACACATTTAGAAGAGTGGCTTGAATTATTTCCATTATTCTTATGTAATTACTTAAGCTTTTTTAAAGAGTACTGCCAGTCAGGGGTCGTTTAAAATATGACAGAATTTACCCCAGACATTTCATTTTTTTAATTCTAATTAAACATTATTGTTTCATTGTACCCATGTTTAGATCTACTTCTCATGAAAGAAAGTTTTATTGTAAATCATTATTTGAGGCCAAAGACCTTTTAGGTCTGTTTGATTTTTAGTTCATATTTAGGAAACATTTTTAACTGAAAGATTATTAGTTCTTTCAATTTACCTGAAAAATATAGGTATTATCTAGGTACCAATACACTATTTAACAGAAGCTAATAGTTTGAATTTATTTTACATATAAGGCCAAACCCCAGATAGTCAGTACTCTGTCCACCTCCTCCTAGCTCATTCCTGCTGTAATTCAACCTTCAGGAGGACTGAGACCTAAAGCAGCCTTCTTCTCTGAACTCTTTCATTCCTACTGTCAATCAACCAGGGGACGCTGAATGCCACCCGAGGGTGAAGGCCACCTATTCCCTTCACCACAGTATGATGCCAAGTCCACCCGTTCCTGTTAAATTGATTCCAGAGGGAAAACTCAGCACCTGAGCTGAGTCTTCTAAACATTCTTACCTCTAAGGTTTAAAACAAACAAGTTGATGAATATCCAGGCAGAAAAATTTACTTTCTTACCAATTCAATATTACGAGGACTTTACCCTCAGTTTGCAAGTGAATTTCTGGAAATAGCACTAAGTATAACAAAACTCAGTTTCTATTTCCAGAAAGGGAGATTCGGCCACGTAGAGAATTTAAAAATATCTGGACTCGAGCAATGTTTCCAGGCCAGAAAGAACGTGAAGTAAGGATTGTATTTCTCTTCTCTATAATTACCTCCCCCGACCACGAGGGAGAGGTCCCGTCTGATCACTCTGGATTCACAGCAGGCGGTTGGTGATTTCTGGACAAAGTGGAATCCCTAAGAGAGCAGATGATGCTGTGGCCAAACCAAGTTAAATGGATGCACCACTAATTCCTTCCAGTGGTTACCTCATAAGAGATCAGGGTAATTCCCAGATGGAGGTGGTATGTGCTGGGGCCTGTTATTCCCAGAGTGGCTGCTACAGTTTATGCCGGAGGATGTAAATATTTGGACCAGCATTTGGCTGTAGTTCTGCTTTAAGTGTATGGAGCTCACGTTGAAGTTCAATGATAAAAGTGCCTGTGTTGATGAACCAATTAGAGAATGAGTTTGCATATGATTTGCATGCTTACTGTACTAACCCCTGAAATGTCCCCATAACTCCAGCTTCGCCCCACCCACCCCCTCCTCCTGCACCCCCTCATACCCCCCCCAGCTCCTGCCCTGTCTGTGTAGGCTGTGGTGAAACTGCCTGCTGAGCTCGGCCAAGGCTCCTCAGCTAAACTGTGCCAGGGCTGCTTGGTTTGAGCTGTCACTTCAGCAGGTGCCGGATCCAAGGACCTTAGGATGCCACCCAGCTCCTTGTGTACCAGTCCACGGAGTTGTGTGCAAACTTCTGTTGTTCCATTGACAGTGTTACCTGTGACTTAAATGTACAACACCTGTTTGCTATGTTGTTGTTGCTTTATGGGGAGGCGGGAGCAGGGTGGGAGGGGGGAAAGTTAATGGGGGAGATTAGAGGATGAACTGCTGTAAGTGTTGGGAGAGCTTTTAATGAAGTACACATAGCTGCAGAGAGAGATTGTCACTTAGAAGTTATTTACACTCGGCCGCAAAATAATATTGAAATCTACATAGCCTACATTTTTAAAAATTTAACACTGGATTTTTTTTAGACCAAATTACAGCCAGTTGCAATGACGACTGGAGAAGTCATAAAGAGCCAGATGTTTGAGGAAGAAGGGAAAGAAACGATCAAGAGAGGGAGTCAAGGGAAAACTTAATGCTGACCTTAATTGCAGCCAGTTATGGTTCTTACGTAATAAACATTCATATCACTGTAAAGAAGAAGCTCAAAAATGAATCCAGGACGGATCATAAAACAGACAAAAAATGCTAAAATACATATCCCAGGTAAAGTCCTAACGGTATCACAGATGGGAGGATAGGAGAACCACGCCACCTGCATATCAACCAGCACCTAGAAGAAAACAAACTCAGAGTAGCTCCGATTAGAACGTGAGAGAGGAGTGAGGAGGGTTCTGACTGGTCACGCCCTCCAGCGAGAAGCCCGGGAAAGAGCGTGATCCTGAGTGTGCTCTTTCTGGGATGGGCGTGACCCATCTTAAAGAGAAAAGCGCCAGGCTCTCTCCCTCTATGAAAAGGTCTATAAATTCCCAAGGGACTCTAGAATTTCCAAAGCCAGTTCGAAACTTCCAGAAGGCAAAGCCTATGCCTAACATGCTCCAGCATTGGCAGCCACCTGACAAGCCGCTTACTGGAAGTCCAAAGTGCACAGGAAAAATTGGAATGCTGGCCCTCTTCCCCAAAACACACCTCCTGGAGAATTGTGGTTTTTAGTCTTCGGGAATCTCTCTGTTCTTTCAGAGAAACTTAATGAAAGCTATGGACTTTCTCCCCCAAAACACCTCCATCCAAAATGTTGCATTGTTATCCTAGACTCCTTGAAAACCCTACATTGCCGACCCATATGCCAGTGCATCTATGGAACGTGGTCCCTAGCCAAGGTTTTGCTTGGTTTTAGAGCTCATGAGACCAGTTTATATTCTTTCATCTCCCTGAGAAAGGTAATTTCTCCTAATTCTACAAGACCGGCCAAATCCCCGGGTTAGGAAAGAGAGGCTTTGGAGATCTGCCTACTGTCTCGTGTTCATTATGTCCATTTGAGAAGGAAGAACAGAATTTTTGAAAAATCAGAATGTTGGCCAGGGGAAAGAGTAAGAAATGTCCCGTGTGTGATATCTAAATCAGACCGGAGCGCACAAAAGACCTGCCAACGTAGGCCTTTGACTTTATAGAACTCAGTAAACCCTAGTCAAGCAGACCGGGTTTCATTGCGTTTTGCTTCATTGAGCTTCATGGAGGTTGTATTTTTTTCAAATGGAAGGCAAAAAGATAACGACGAAAATAAAAAATAAAGATGACAACTGACTTTATTGCCATACTCACCTGCTTGCGGTGGTCCAGGATCCAGCCTGTGGTATCTCTGAGGGATGCCAAAGCCATAAAACAGGTTGAGGCTCACCTCATAAAAAATGACAAGTCAAATGATGGATCTGCCCTCCTGGGCATTTGTGTTATAGGGTATCCCAGCATATGCATAGATGTTTGTATTTGTGAGCCAGCATCCTCAGTCCATGCATATACACGTATGACCAAGCAGGGCATTGCAATGCCCAAAACCATCCCAGTGGCATTATATCAACGCACATGAAGTCAGGAGGAGAAACTGGTTGTCACCCATTAGTAAATCTTTCTTCTAAAATGTTGTTTAGTATCACACAGAACCTTTTCTCCAGAGATAAAATTATTCAAAGGACATGCTACCTGTCATACTTGGAACCTGATATTTATGGAACTGAGTATTCTGCATATAAAAGCAGTTCAAACTAAAAAAATGTCAAGCAGTCAGGTTGGAAAACAGAAAACTCTTTCCCCTGAAACAGGAAAGGATGAATTAGTAAACCACTTACGAATATCTCAAAGGGCTTTCATTTGAAATTAGCTTCCAGTATCATTCTAACAGTAGAATAACTCAACTTCTCTCACACCTCAAAAATTAACTCCGCTTTGGGAAATACGCGAATACATATAAAACCATAATAATCAGCGAAAGTCTTTATATGCATACTAGTATAAGACACGCAGATTTATTTGCACACGTGCAGCACCTGTGTACACGATAAACTCGGGCTAGCCACAGGGAAGGAACTTTGCCGACTGCTCATGTTATCTCTGGCATCGATGTGGTTTTCAGACAGGAGACTGGGGAGAACCTTCCATCACCTTGCGCCCTCCCAATGAAGCTACGGCCTCCACTCCGGTTCAGTATTGGCAGCACCACCCAGAAAAGCTCATCTTCCAGTCGTGTGATTACAAAGCTTTCGTAAGTTACCTTGCATTCGGTATTTGGGTCTGACTAGGGATAAAGGGTATATTTCTGGCCTCTTTATTTTATATCGTAAATATCCCAAAATGCCCATCTTCCTAAAATGCTCTCCCCAAATACAGAGAGCTTTCTAACCCTTTTAATCGTAGAAGCCTCAGGTCTGTTTCCCTTCTTCTATAATTGTATATTTTAAGTGAAATGTTGTGCCCTGAAACCTTACAGTGGAAGTGAGTATTAGTATAGACATCTCCATTCACCAGGGGTCTCAAAACACTGAGTCTACCGCCTCATAAAAATTTCAACCTCTCCTCACGGTTATCGGTGGGATTATATTACTAAGGATTTTTTTTTTTAATAGGAGAGGGAATCAAGCTTAGCTGAAAATTGTGAGTAATCCGAACCAGTAATTGATCAAGAGATACCATAGGTTTGGGGCAGGTGGTTGTCATGACTACAGCAGGAAAAATAGCTGAACCCTCGGCAGCAGCGCATTGCAACTGCCTGGCAAGCGTTTCAATTAGGACAAACTTTCCCGATACCTTCACAGATAAGGATTGCACCCAGAACATTTCCCTTAATTAAGATGTGGGCGTTCTGGTTATCTCGAACACTTTAGCCCTTTTTTTTTTTTTCTTTTCCCACTTTGTGTTATCGGCACCTCTTTTACTGCTTGCTTATCTTGAAACGCGGGATTTATTTCAATCGTCATTTCCCAGAATCTGGAGGAGAGAAATGCCCTCTTCTTCCTCCAAATTCCGGAGGCTTTCTGAACATGCCTGCCTTCAGGGCCTTTGCCCACGCTGTGCCCCTGCCCATCCTCTGCCAGTCGGGACTTCCCAGCCTACAGGACTTGTTGCCAATCGTGTTTTTAGAGAGTGCCAGGGTCTCCACCGTCATATCAGGAAAATAATGACCTTAATTCACTTAAAACAAAACACCCCTAGAGTTGTTGTTGTTTTTGTGTGTGTGTGTTTTTTTCTGAAGGAAGTTAGAGAAGGAAAAATGACAACTAGAAAACCAACTGAAGCTTCAAAAAGTTGAGGAGTGCCCTAGCTGGTTGGCCCAATGGATAGAACATTGGCTTGCAGACTGAAGGGTCCCGGGTTCAATCCCGCTCAAGGGCATGTTCTTCAGTTGCAGGCTCCGTCCCCGTCCCCATCCCCATCCCCGGTTGGGGCATGTGCAGGAGGCAACCAATCGATGTATCTCCCTCACATGGATGCTTCTCTCTCTGCATCTCTCCCCCTCCCTTCCACTCTCTAAATACCAATGGAAAAATATCCTCGGGTGAGAATTAACAACAAAAAATAGTTAAGGAGTCCCTTGATAGCCAGGTGAAACGAACATTTTGCTAAAATAGACGTGTCTGCTCCAGCTAGAACCTGGAGCGCGGTGGCGTTTCGTACTAAGACAGTGTGGGATCCCATCACCCGAGATCTGAGTGGTTGGTGACTCCAGGGAGAGAGTTTCCCCGCCTTCTCGTACCCCATGCAGCCCTCCACAACCGAGGTGACCTTGTCCCTCCCCACTGGCTCCCATCCCCTTCCAGGTGGGTCAACCGTCAGAGGCCACACAGCTGGGAAGGAAAAGGGTCCAAATCAGGCATCTCTGCCGCGGAGCAGCCTAACGTTAATTACCTAAAGAGCCGACGCAGCCCAAACGGGGGCCCGTGGCTCCGCTCTCAGCTGTCTGGTCCAACCCTGTAATTACAGAGACAGCAGCATGATTTATTTTTGCCGATATTGCCGCTTCAAAAAAAAAACAAAAAAACACAGGGAAAACATTTTTAGATGCCCCCATTCTGCAGTTAAATAGGATGGGAAAGATGGTGTCTGGAGAGAAGGCTGCGGTTTTATTATAAAGAGCGGGGTACAGCTTTCAAAGCTGTGGTTAACTCTGTGTTCTCTCTGTGAGTCTTGATGCGTGAGGATTCATTACTGTCCCTTCTTAAAAGTTGTGCACCAACTCACAGCCAGGAGAGCTAGCCCCTGGCACTTTCAATCGTGTGTTTTTCAATCGCTGCTCGTATTTGTACTCATAAGTCATTGCATTTTTGTGTGTGTGATTTTTTTAGTATTTAGGTTCTATGCTGATCAAAGAGCTCAGGGGGACCGAATCCACCCAAGATGCTTGTGCAAAAATGCGGGTAAGTTGGCCAAAGCATTTTATCTATTTTATTTATTTTATTTCTAATCGCTGAAATACTAAGTACCGGGTATGGATGCAAACTGCCACTTTTCACATTGCTGTTTCCTTCATCCGCCGGTCTGCTGCGTCACACTGGCGTGACGTGAGAAGGTGTCCAGGCCTCGTTCATGTTTACACTTGAGCTCACCTCATTGTAGTTTGAGTTGGTGTCTTTTTGGTATGTTTATATGTATGACATTTACACTTATTTTTAAAGAGCTAAAACAGATTGTATACACATGGATCGTTGTCCAGATTAGGAGGGAAAAAAATGGTCTTTAGTTTATTACTAAAGAAAATTTTTTCATCACCCACTTGACAGACCACGTACTGATTTTCTGAAAAGGCTGCCAATTCACTCAAATTTATCAAACTCAGAAGTACTGGGAACGCGTTATATAAAGCTAATATTCCTTATGAGGCTGAGTGATTGTTTTTTAAGTATAAGAAACACATTCAATTCTGCATTGAATCATATAACAACAGCGAATGCTGACAGACAGAACTGGCCGTCCCAGACATCTGTGATTGGTGGCTGCAGGATTCCTTGGAGTCTGGACCAGCCAGTCCGGCCCTCACTCTGCAGAACCACGCTAGCTCTTTCTTCCATGAGTCCCGTAGTCTTGCTTCCTCCAGAGCAAATGGATAGGGGTTAGAGCAATATCTGTATAAATTAAGAATATTATACTTATTCCACATAGTAACTAATCCGAGTCAGATTTAACATCATTATTGAGTGAGCCCTAACTTTTTCTTTTCGGCCAGATTCCTTGTCATTTATTTTATATGAGCAGCTTTCCATGGGAGTTATTTAAAAGCATATAACTGAACTAAAACAGTTTTGAAGGTAAATGTGTAATACCCATTGCTCATGAAAAGCTACCTGTGTATGAGTCTTCACGAAATTGAGACCTCGGCATGTGATCGCTGATCCAATATTTTGACCAAGTCAGTAGCAGATGGCCTGAGACAGTTTTCTTTCTATTTGATGCCGGAGTTATATGTAAATTGTCAGCGTCAGTGAGCCTTTATTACAGGGACTGTGTTATGATAAAAGCTCTGGTATGTTCTAGGAACTCGTGTAAGTCTAGTTTGGTTGCTGCTGACCTGGCTCAGGAGTCACTTTTTAGTGGTCATCATAACGGCTAACATTTACTGAGTGGTTACAATGTGCCCATCTTTGTGCTGAGTCCTGTGCATGTTCATCTTATTTCATCTTTATCACACCCCTAGAAGATTAGTACGACTATTATCCCCATTATACAGGTGAAGAAACTAAGGCTTAGAGCAAGCATGTCAAACTCAAAGGCTAACCCGGGCCAAAATAAACAAGGTTTACATTTACGTGGGCCGCAAAAAAACACAACCTTCAATCTTCATAGAAATGAAATTTTATTTCAATAGAGACATGCCGAATACAAAGGGCTGAAATAAATGAGCCATCGTTAACATAAAATAATAGGACATTTTAATAAAAATTAGTATTTTTTCTTGAGCATTAACTTACCAGACATTGAATAACTGCACAAATTAATAAGCGTAACACCAATAAACCTGTTTTTCTTGTTCTCCGAAAGCGAAATATTTCCTGTTGCGCACACCAAACAAGTCAGTCCAAGACTAAATGACGTGGCCATTGGCTGCTAAAATATTCGCTGCTGGTATTAGTGGAGGGAAATGGTGCGCCTGCCCATAAGGCCCATATAAGGGAAACGAATGCAACACGATAATAATAATGAGCCATTAGCAAACGTAGTTTGTTATTAATAATTATGATACAGGATATTGTAAAAGGTAAGTTATGACATTTTTATCCACTGAACCAAACCAGCTTGGGCTCTACGTTATGAAATTTTTATTAAAACATTTCTTACACACCGTTATATTGACTGGGCCACAAAAACATTCATTGTGGGCCATGCGTGGCTGACCCCAGGGCATGCAGTGAGGAATTTGTCCCTCTGGAGCTGGGACTCAGATCCCTTGACCCCAAGCGATTATTACGTTCTCCAGCTCCTCCTGGGCCTCGTTTTCCTACTTAGAAAATAAGAACATTGGACGAGAAGCCCTCCAGGGTTCCTCCTGACTTTATAATTCTGGAAAACCTGCACGTATTCTAAATATACATCATCTAAATCAGTGGTTCTCAACCTTCCTAATGCCGCGACCCTTTAAGACAGCTCCTCATGTGGTGGTGACCTCCAACCATAAAATTATTTCTGTTGCTACTTCATCACTGTAATTTTGCTACTGTTATGAACTGTAATGTAAATATCTGATATGCAGGATGTATTTTTGTTGTTACAAATTGAACATAATTAAAGCATAGTGATTAATCACAAAAACAATATGTAATTATATATTGTGAAATATTTATTTCTAATTACAAATAAATGAAATTTTGTCTTGAATCGTGGTGTAGCATGGGTAACAATCTTAAGATGACAACAGTAAACTACATTGCTACATTTTGCTACACCGAGGAGCGGTGTGTTAGTTCCTAAGACCATGGGAAATGGGTGTTTTCCAATAGTCTTAGGCGACCCCTGTGAAAGGGTCGTTCGACCCCCAAAGGGGTCGCAACCCACAGGTTGAGAACCGATGATCTAAATGATGTCACCAGTACACGAAAAGAAAATGGGAATGTTTTTCAATCACCAAGCCCTGTAATGATGTTAGCGCTCTTCGTGAACAGACTTAAGAAATTAACTTGGCATTTCTGACTTAATACTCTTAACTCCATTATCTGAGTCCAGCCACTTCATTGCTATAATCAGCATAAATAGTGGGTAGAGCTCATAGCACCATTTAACATACACCCGATCTGTGATTTGAATTTCAGTCCATTTCTTAAAAAGTAAATGGGTCTGAAATTTCACTCCACTGGCAATGGCAAAGCCACTCTAATAGTCTCAGTGGAGAATAATTTCATTAAATACTTGTCTGTTGCTTACAATGGAGCTGAAAAGGCTGCCGGTTTACAGGCCGTTCTTCTTTAGGGCTTTCTTCTGCTTTGCTGCTCTAGCTGGTTATTTTGAGTGATTTACATGAAAATGGGAGCTTTATTGCTTCTTAGAATATTTCAAACTCTTATTTCCCCATCTTGATTGAATAAGTATCAGCCTTTGATACTGGAGCTAAAAGTTGCACTCGCTGGATTCACCAGAGCCTTTTAAAACCAGAAGTGTGGGTTTGATGCTATCAGGGACCTCTGGGTTATGAATTAGAACTCTCGCCAACTAAAAACGCTGTGGATCTCAACATGCAGTTAATTTTCAGGTGGGACCTCAGGTTGCTGTTTTCTCTATTTCCTGGCTATTCAGCTCCAAGTCCTGGTATGATCAGTCTTCCCAGGAGAAATACTTTAGGACACAGATGATGTACAGTAAGATCTTTAGACCAAAGTATTATAGTAGATTCAAACTTTACCTGGCTTACTCTCTAAATTGAAGAAGAAGAAAAAAAAAGTTTCAATTCAGCAGTAAGCATTATAGCTGAAGTTGACAATTCTTTCCCAGAAAGAAGTAAATCACTGCAAGTCCTTGTTCTGAGAAATCTTTCCTTATATGCAGTTTGATCAGGATAACTAAGATTTGCCTCCTGCTTTCACTGAACCCAGTGGGGGAGTCCAACATGTTACCATTTCATTACCCCAAAGTAGCAGAAGTTTTACCATAGATGCATCTTCATGTTGCCACTAGCCTGATGGGTTGTCATAGATGATCCTGAAAATGACATACAGGCGTGATCTTCTAAAACGAGTTTTAAAATATATATATTTTATTGATTTTTCACAGAGAGGAAGGGAAAGGGATAGAAAGCCAGAAACATCGATGAGAGAGAGACATCCATCAGCTGCCTCCTGCACACCCCCTACTGGGGATGTGCCCACAACCAAGGTACATGCCCTTGACTGGAATCGAACCTGGGACCTTCCAGTCCCCAGGCCGATGCTCTATCCACCGAGCCAAACCGGCTTCGGCCTAAAACCAGTTTGTAAGGACTAATAACAGTTAATGCTTGAGAGCTGTAGGCCAGGCCCTACACAAATGATTGTGTGAATGATTGTGTGCATTCATTCATTTCATCCTGAGGTGAGTAGTGCTATTGTCCCAACTTCACATGTGGGGAAACAGAGGCGGAGGAAAGTTAAGTACCTTAACCAGGGTCACCCGCCAACAGGTGGTTGAACCAGGACTTGAACCTAGGCAGTCTAACTCTACCATGCACACTCTGAACTCCAGACTGTACCAGCTCTCTAATGAGCCAGTACCACACTTACTGCCCTGAGTTTTAAAATAGTTGAAAAGACGGGTCATTTTTATGGATAAAGAAATAGCATTCCCTAGTCTCTGTGGCTCAGTTGGTTGAGCATCTTCCTCTGCACTTGTTCGAATCCTAGGCAGGGCTCATACCCAGAATGTGGGTTTAAACCCCATCAAGGTGCGCCGAAACCTGTTTGGCTCAGTGGATAGAACGTCAGCCTGCAGAATGAAAGGTCCCAGGTTCGATTCCGGTCAAGGGCACATACATTGCTTGCGGGCACATCCCCAGTAGGGGGCGTGCAGGAGGCGACTGATCGATGTCTCTCTCATCGATGTTTCTAACTATTCCTCTCCCTTCCTCTCTGTGAAAAATCAATAAAATATATTGAAAAAGAAATAAATAAACCCCATGAAGGTGCATATGGGAGGCAAATGGTTGATGTTTCTTCCCTCTCCTTCTCCTCCCTATTTCTCTAAAATCAATAAGAAACATATTTTTAAAAAGAAACCGCTTTAGAAACCCTCAAAGAACCTATAAGATTAGCTAAACTAAACCAATTTAGGTACAGACATATGTAGTAAGTTGGGCTATATTCTAATGTGTTAACATATATAAAATTTTCAGGAGAGTTTTTATTGCATCCATAGAGCCTGGAAAATGTTTTTTCCACAACACTTACTTTAACACATTCATTTTGCCCCAGTAGAAACAAAAGAGTTTTCTCAGAGTCATTTGGAATGTTTGATAGTCACAGTTGGTTAATTTCTACGTTTATCTAAACCTGTTTATCCATCCTTAGGGTCCCTTCCAATTCTAAAATGAAGATAAGTCTACACTAATCTTCCTAGTGTTCTATTATACATATATTATTTTAATTAAAGACATGCTGTAATACACTAACATGTGTGAGATAATAGTAATTCACTTCATTCTATAATATGGAATCACTTCTCTGTTTGTTCAGGTGAACCAGTCTTTTTCCTCTTCGGACCATCTTAAGATTTTTTTTTTAATAGACTTTATTTTTTATAGCAGTTTTAGGTTAACTAAGAAAATTTGAGCATAAAGCACAGAGAGTTATCATATAGACACTCCTTCTACCCTTCCCCCAACAGTTGCCCTCATCTTGCATTAGTGTGGTGCATTTGTCACAATTATGAATCGATATTGATATGTTATTATTCACTAAAGTCTGTGGTTTACATCGAGTTCACTCTTTAGGTTACACAGTGTTTGGGTATTTCATACATGCATAATGTCATGTATCCAACATCATAATGTCATACAGAAATTTTCACACCCTACACATCCCCTATGCTCCTGATGTTCATCTCTTTTCTCCCCTCCCCCCTAACCACTGACCTTGGTACTGTCTCTGCAGTTTTGCCTTTTCCAGAATCTCATACAGTGAGTGGTACCTTGAGATACGAGTGCCCTAACATACGAGATTTTTGAGATACGAGCCGTCGAGCGAGTGATTTTTGCTCTGAAATACAAGCAACATTTGAGATAGGAGTAATCTCGCGGATCGGCCGGCTGCACATGACCCACAAGTTAACCTCTACTCAAGCGTCTCATAGTTTCCCACTCCTCAAGGTTACGGAACGAATTAAACTCGTATCTCGAGGTACCACTGTAATTGAAATCACACTGGCTTCTTTCACTTGGCAATGTGCTTTTAAGGTTCCTCCATGTCTTTTGTGACTTGATAGCTAGCTCATTTTTACTTTATCACTGAATAATATTCATTGTATGGACATACCACAGTTTGTTTAACCAATAACTTGTTGAAGGCCATCTCGATACCTTCCAGGATTTGGCAGTTATGAATGGAACTGCTATAAACATGTATATGCAGGTTTTCATCTTAAGATTATTTTTTTCTCCTGGATTCAAACTGTAAATAATGCTCCTCTTAAAATTATCTTCTGAATTGTGTCTTGTGAAGAAGAGTCAATAGGAACTTGCATTAACAACTGACCATTTTTTAAGTAAAATGGCAATCTTTGCCTTCCCTTTTAGAGTTTTCTTTATTAAAAGCCCAAGAGATTGACTATGCCTTGATATTGAGGCACACTTTTAAGAAGAATGGTTTCTATAAATTAAATATTTTGCTCCTTAATTGTAAAGTTGGCTGCTGCTTTCTTTTACCATGACAGTTTTGGAGACATTTGTACGTAAAATTAAAATCTAAAGACATTAAGGTACTTTCATCTCAACATAGTTGTTTAGTGATGCCTTTTATGTTACTGGTTGGGTTTTCCAGCTCAATTGGTGCTCAGAGACAGTCTTCATTTCTGAGAGGATTTCTGAGAGGAAGTGTCAGCCCTAGGACCCTGAATACGATGCCCCTTAACGTGTTCCCTAGATCACAGGACCTTCCCTCTGTCACACCTCACCACCTCACACCACATAGGCAGACCTGGTTTGATTGCGCTTCACATATGTTGCTTGTTTTTTTGTTTTTTGTTTTACAAATTGAAGGCAAGACCCTCCACCAACAAAAAGATCAGGATTCACTTTGTTGTGTATAGGAACCTCTTTCCATGACCTACGTGGTTCAGGGTTCCCGGGTCAGGGTTCGGGTTCTGAAGGAGGCCGCAAGAAAAACGAAATGAGAGACTAGGAAACATTAATTTGGCAATGGGGGGGCCAGGTGGGAGCCTTCCTCTAGTGGAAAGGACTGCCACTTGCTCTGGCCTTTTTCTCCCTTTTATTAAGGCTTTGGGACACACCCCTAGCCGTTAGCAGGAAATAACAAAACAGAAATTTACATGAAACAAACAGGTAGAGGCTGCTTCAGCTAACAAATGTTTCAACTAAACCGGGAGTGATTAGCTCTGACCTTTCAGAGCAGTTAAAGGTTGACCAGCCTTCTGGCCTCCTGTTTACATCCATTTAGTAAGAACAATGTTTGATTTCCGACAATTGTGATGATCTGGAACTGAACCCAGAGTATCTCCAAGCTCTGCCTGTACAATAGAATGTTACTCATGCCCGTGCCCCTTAGAAGGCAGGAACTGTGGATATTGCACCCCCTGGGCCTGCTGTACAATAACTATCTTATGAGGTGCTTGTGATGCTTCAAGAAAGGAATGCCTGTAAGGGGTTTCAAAACACAGTGACCTCTTCCACCCAATGTCTGAGAAACAAGTATGGTGATGGGTAGATTTGCTTTGGATTACTTCCCTTGTTTTTCTCTAACTATAATGCCAGGGTCCCAGTCATTACCTTGGCTTTCTTTGGACGCAACATGGAAGGGAGTACTCAAAACTGATTACCACTTGTTAGAGGCCATTGCCAAAAGGGAAAACAAATTGAAGAGAAACTATGGATAAGATAGTGTATGTAATTTTGCAGTTCTATACTTTGAGGTGGTAATTTGTCCTTAAATCAGTTAGGAGTAGCCTCTTTTAAATAATGTGTCCATAGGGGTGGGGGTGGGGGCAATGGGAAGATATGTACACATGTAATACATTAATTTAAAAAATGGAAAATAAATAATGTGTCCACAGAACTGAACTTCACAAAGCGATTAGTTCATTGCTTTGGCCTTTCAGCACCTCTTTGGTATGAGTAGCTCCCACTTCTGAGATTCTAAGAGGCACAGTGTTTAGTGAAAGGAGGGACACACTGTGGCCAGAGGACATTCTATCCCATTTTGTCTCCTGAGACTTACACACACCCCAGCCCCCAGCCCCGAATTTTGCCCCAAGGCTTAATTGTCACTAATATACAGGACTCTATCACTTCCCTAATTAAATATATTATTACGAAACATCTGCTTCTGTAAGAGGTAGGCCATGGTAGTTCATGTAATGCTCTCTGAAACATGACATTCGCTAAGCCCATAGTTGATGGTTAGTGTTGTTCCCAGGTATTTGTCCTCAAGGAAATTTCTCTTTCAAAAAAGAAAGAAAAAGAAATACCCATTTTTAGTGCAATGAAGTAGAAATCTGCCTTCCTGGTGTGAGAAAGAAAATATTTTAAAATTATTTTGAAGTCAGGAATAAGCAAATCTTCCAGCGGATTTTGGTTTTAAAACCATTATTTCCCAAAGGGCTTAATTTTACCATAGTTCAGACTTCTTGTTGATTCTGTTCCCCTCAACTTGTATGATTTTTAAGCTTTCTGGAAGCAATTCTAAAGTTGAATTTTCCAATATATAGATTTCCAAATAATTGTCCGTGCTGTGGTTGAAAGGTGAAGACTCTTTTCTTTGTTAAGACTTACTTTCTGTGCTTATAAGGAAACAAATTAATGGTGGAGAATGGATTGGAAAGCTTGGGAAAAAAGTCAGATTTTGGAATTAGATGAAATGTTTTAGTAAGACCCCTTTTTCTCTCCTTAGAAGAGACTCAAAGTCATGTCCAGTTCTTCTGTCCTTATGCAAACCCCTCAAAACCCTTCTATGAGAAATTGTAATTTTTAGAAATAATTTCAGGAACTACTTCGTAGGAACCAGGCTGGGAAAAACTTATAAACAAAGCCACAGATGTGGTGTGTGTGTGTGTGTGTGTGTGTGTGTGTGTGTACGTGCACGCATTAAAATAGCACTACACATAAAGACACATCACACTTCTTTTTGTTCCTGAGCTTTATTTATATGTACTTTTTGCTCTTCATATCCTAGTTCTCTTTCTTTTTTATTATTGTTTTTATTGCTCTTATTAATGGCTTTTCTCTCATATAACACCCACTCCTGTTTTTAATTCCCACTTGTCTTAAGCTCTCATTCTGGATGTGCTTTAGTCAGTTGTCATTGGTCCAGATATATTGCTTTGCTGAATATTCATTGTTGCAACCACCATTTCCCTGACATCCTAGCTTGTAGCACAGAGATTACTCAGTTACACTCACAGACTTTTATTTGATTTCTGTTCTCTTTCACCAGTGAGGTTCTGAGCTTTAGAAAGCTACATGAAAGCATTCATTCTCAGAATGACAGTATAACTAAAATCTGTTGCTGTTCACTCATGTTAAGTACTAAATTATGCAATCCTCACAATAGCTCTACAAAGTGGATGCTCTATTAACATACCCATTTTACAGATGAAGTAACTAAGAGAGGTTAAATACGTAGCCACACAGCTCAGAAGGGTGGAGCTTAGACAGGAGTTTAAACATTCACTGCACTACAGTGCCTCCTGGAGGAAGGAATTTATCAGTGGGTCCCTTCTTAAATTCAAGATGATCAAACACACACACACACACACACACACACACACACTCTTTTTTTTTTTAATATATTTTATTGACTTTCCACAGAGAGGAAAGGAGAGGGAGAGAGTCAGAAACATCAATGAGAGAGAAACATTAATCAGCTGCCTCCTGCACGCCCCCCACTGTGAACGTGCCCGCATCCAAGGTACATGCCCCCGACCGGAATAAAACCTGGGACCCTTCAGTCCACAGGCCAATGGGAGTTTTCTCCCACATATATACAATTGGCTTTTTTAACTTTAAAAAATCGTAAATTTTAAAACTTTACATTTTCTAGTTACAAAACCAACACGTGGTCCCTATTATCCAATTTTAAAATAGAGATACAGAAAGGAGAAATAAAAACCACTGTAAATTTACCACCAAGAGGTGGTAAACATCTTGATCACATGTAAATCCCCAGACCAATTATTCATGCATTTGTAGGCATCACTTTTCCACAAAAAAAAAAAATTTAAACACTCTGTATGTGTTGTTTTATAATCTATTTTAAAACACAGCAGTATAATTTGAAATATTTTTATTTTAATAAATATTCATCCCCCATATTATTTGTGGTGGCTGGTCCGTATTCCAGTTTATCACTGAACCAAACTTATTTAACCAGCTCTTCTCGTTGGTCATTTGGTCATTTCCAATTTTTTCAAATTGTAGCCAATACCGTGGGTAATGTCCCCATATACCTAACTCTTTCAAACTGGTCTGATTCTTTCCTTAGAATAAGCCACTAAATGTAGAATGGCTGGGTCCGAGGAATACACATCCTGAAACTGGGTAAAAAAGTACCAGGTTAGCCAAAACTGGTTTGGCTCAGTGGATAGAGCATTGGCCTGCGGACTGAAAGGTCCCAGGTTCGATTCCGGTCAAGGGCATGTATCCTGGTTGCGGGCACATCCCCAGTAGGGGGTGTGCAGGAGGCGGCTGAACGGTGTCTCTCTCTCATCGATGTTTCTAACTCTCTATCCTTCTCCCTTCCTCTCTATAAAAAATCAATAAAATATATTTTTAAAAAAATTACCAGGTTACTTTCCAAAAATCTTGTCCCAGTTCAGACCCCCAAAGCAAGACATGGAAACGCGTTGACGTTTGCCTGTCACATGTCTCAGGGGCAAGCACTTATTACCTCGGATGTGCTCCTGGTGAGGAAGAGCGGGGGCACGTTCATGAGAAAACTGTATGTCTTCAGCATGACCCCTGGGCGTATGGGCTCTGTCTGACATCTATTCTAGACATCAGTCCGCAGCCTGTCTTTATGAAGCACATTTTATACTTTCACAGCCCCTGAGAGATTGTGGGAGAATTCAATAACTCTTAATTGCTCTGAAGACCAAGCGCTGCAGTTGAGTGCTAACTAAGGGTTTTTGGAAATCACTTGTCAAGTGGAGAATAGTGTGTTTTGGTAAATTAACTTCGCTCTGACTTAATGTGGGACGCAGTTCACCTGCACAGCAGCAGAGAGCGGTTCTGACAGGAACTTCCCCTCAAACTCACCAACTGCATGTTTAGAGCAGAAGTTCTCAAAGTGTGGTCCACAGACAAACACATCTGGAAACGCA
>PVJN01009928.1:0-59387 GCA_004026805.1 Lasiurus borealis
CAAGACTCATTTTATGTATTTATTGTGCTTCACTCAGAAAATATAATTAAACATTAAATGTTCTTGAATTTACTGTGGAATATTTTGCATGAGTGCTATTTTTTATAAAAACTTGTTTTGACAGGTTGACAGATAAATTGAATGTTACAGTGATTTTTAGTTAAATCTCACAACATCACCTAGTGATATACCAAGAGTTATGAGGAGAGGGATTATTTGGACAGCCTTTTCGTATTGATATGATGGATTACAAGAATAGGTACAGATTGATTATTGGGGAGCTATGTTTATATTGTATAACAAGTTTATGTCCAGTTGATCGTTCTATTTCAATTAGAACTCTGTCTCCCACTAAGAAAGGAGATAGAAAAGAAATCCCTAGCCCATGCCAAATCATTATCACAATATTTGATTAAGTTGCTGGGTGGAGTTTTTGTGTGATACCCAAGGCTGAAGAAACCTGTTGCATGTCTTGGAGGTGAAAGCTGGTTATAAGGCAGCTACAGTGTCACTTGTCTGATTTTGCTATTTTGGGGGGCCAGAAGCTGAAATATAATTGAAACCTAGATGTTATTTTTAGGGAGAGAGAGGTCAGGGGGTCTGAACCCAATGACCAGTGATATGATATGGGAGGAAATGTCATCCTGAGGGCAAGGTTCTTGTTTTCCCAGTTTTGCCCCTTGCTAGGTGTCTGGAGCTTTCTGCCCTGGTGAGTTTGTGTACCTGGATCATCCTCCTTTCTCTGGAGTTCTAACATTCTGGGGGGTCTAACATTATCTTTACTTTATAGAAAATAAAGCTGAAGCTGAAGAGGACTATATAAATCTCACAATATTACCCAGATAGAAAATTAAAGTTGTTAGAGCTCCTTTCTGGTCACTCAAGCTAAAAATGCAACTGGTGGGTCTACTTCTCTTAAAAGTGTGGAAGTTGGTGTCTAACTCAGAAGATCACTCCCATCCCACTCTCTTACCCTCTTAAATTCATTGGTATGTTCCACACTTCCATGTTTCTGGACTTATTTTGTTCATCATTCTATTTTGTTGATTAAATTTCACATGTGCATGAGATCATGTGATACTTGTCTTTCTTTGGCTTATTTCACTGAGCATTATACCCTTTAAGTTTCTCCATGATGTTGAAAACATTAACAGTTCTATCTTTTTTACAGCTGCATAGTATTCCACTATGCAAATGTATCACAGCCTATTAATTCACTCATCTGCTGAACCCATTTGGGCTATTTCCAGATATTAGCTATTGTAAATTGTGCTGCTATGAACATTGGGATGCATATATTCTTTCTGACTGATGTTTTTAGTTTCTTGAGATATATTTCTGAAAGTGGGATTACCGTATCAAATAGCAGTTCCATTTTTAATATTTTGAGGAGAATCCATACTGTTTTTCACAGTGGCAGTACCAGTCTGAATTCCCACCAGCAGTGTACTTAGGGTTTCCTTTTCTCCATATCCTTGCCAACAATTTTTTGTTATTCTTGATTTGTTCATGATATCCATTCTGACAGGTGTGAAGTGAAACTGCATTGTCATTTCAATTTGCAACTCTTGGATGATTAGTGACTTTGAGCATTTTTTCATGTATCTTGGCCATCTGTATGTCTACTTCAGAGAAGTGTCTATTTAGGTTCCTTGCCCATTTTAAAAATTGCATTGTTTGTCTTTCTTTTGTTAAGTTGTGAGTGTTCCTTATATATTTTGAAAATTAACCCCTTATCAGAAGTATCATTTACCAAATATGTTCTCCCATAAAGTGGGCTCCCTTTTAATTTTGTTGATGGTTTCTTCTGCTGTGCATAAACTTTTTGTTTTGATTTAGTCCCATTTATTTATTTTCTCTTTAGTTTCCTTTGTCCTAGGAGATGTATCGATATACATGTTACTATGTGAGATGTCTGATATTTTGATACCTATGGTTTCTTCTAAGATTTTCATGGTTTCCCAACTTACATTTAAGTCTTTTATCCATTTTGAGTTTATTTTTATGTATGGTATAAGTTGGTGGTCTCACTTTACTTTTTTGCATGTGCTTGTCCAATTTTGCCAGCACCATTTATTGAAGAGACTGTCTTGACTCCATTGTATGCTCTTGCCTCCTTTATCAAATATTATTTGAGCTTGTGTCAATATCTGAATCCTCTGTATTGTTTCTTTGATCCTATGCCTGTTCTTATGCCAGCATGATTTGTCTTATTTATAATCAACTACATTTTGTCTACTTATATTGTCACATTATATATTGCAGGCTCAACAAATTTGGCCCACTTCTTTGTTCTGCCATCATATCCGGTGACTTGATTTTCACCTCAGTTTTCTCATTTTCCTCCAACTTGCTGATTATAAATGTACACAAGTAATCTATTCTACAGAAAATCCCAGATGAGAATCCTACATAATAAAAGCCTAATATGTTAAGTGTCCAATGGTTCGTTTGACCATTTGACCAGTGGCTATGACATGCACTGACCACCAGGGGACAGATGCTCTGATCAGTAGTATAGCTTGCTGTTGGGGTTTGGCAGATCGGTACTGGGTGAGACAGGCTGGACACCCCCTGAAAACTCCCAGTTTTGGCCCAATCCCTGCAGGCCAGGCAGAGGAACCCCACTGGTGCATGAACCCAGGCCTCTAGTAAAGAATAGGATGTAAATAAACAAGGAGAGGATGGCCAAAAACCTACTTTTTTCCTTGACTCCTTTCCTAATTCTATTTTGATTGTTCTTTTGTAGAACTCTTCTGGACTTGTTCTTATATATCTTCTATAACCAACCCTGGAAAGATTAGATAGAAGATCAGCTTATTTATACTGCTGGCTGCTATTTTCAATTTGGTTTTCTGTGCCTTTATGAGTCAGCTTAAAATGCTTTAATCAAGTGAGAGAGAGCTCTAAAATAACTCTATAGACCTATTTCCATTTGTGTTCAATCTCCTGCTTCTTGTTTTTCTAGTCTAGATGAAGAAGCATTCCTACTTTGTCTAAAATATTATTTCTCTGAACTTTGGGTTAATTTACCTTAGACTTGAAATCAGTTCTTACTCACCCCTGCCCAATTTTGGAGGTATTTCCAAACAATATTTTCTGAAAATCTCTATTAACCTGAACCATTGCTTCTGGACTAACTTACTGTAACTCAATAACTTAAAATGTGCAATCTGATACATTTCAGGGTTCACATGCCAAATCTATCACTTATTCCCTTTTACTGTTACCACTTTATTGAGATATAATTACTATACATAAAATTTAACCTATTTAACATACAATCTAATGGCTTTCATATTTTAAGAACTGTGCAATCATTGCCACTAAAGTTTAGAACATTTTTATTATCAAAAAAGAAACCCAGTTTTGCCATCTCCTATTTGCTATCCTCCTAGCCATAAGCATCCACTAATACACATTATGTCTCAATAGATTTGCCTATTTTGGAAGTTTATCTTTCTTTTTTCATGGGATAAATCACCTCAGCAATTTCCCTGCAGAAGTGTGTATCTTCCTCATTTCTTCATAAAAATATGGAGCCTTCCACTTATGGAAGAACCTTGACTTATCCATTAGTCGTTACTGATTGACATTTATCCTCTTCCTACTCTTTTGGTCTTGCAGAATCCCATGGAATAGCCTTGTGCATACATCATTTGGTCTTTTTACCATTGCATCTATGGGATCTGTTCTTAGAAGAGGGATGCTGAGCCAAAATGCACAAGCAATTTTGTTGGCTAATCCCAAATTCTCCTCAATGGGGGTCTATACTATAATACATCTCTATCAGAATATGTTTTTTTTTCCTCTCTCTGGAATTGACTGTTCTGGCTATTTCATATGTATGGTCTTATATAATATCTGACCTTTTCATGACTTTTTCACATATGTTTTGAGCTTCATATACAATTGTAGAATGTGTCAGTACTTTATTTATTTTATTGACTGAATAAAATTCTATCGAATGTATATACCACATTTTATTTACCCATTCATCTCTTGATGAACATTTGGGGTCTTTCCATCTTTTGGCCATTATGAATAGTGCTGTTATAAACATTCTTGTACAAGTATTTGTTTTAGCATCCTTTGAATTCTTTTGGATCTGTCTCTAGGAATGAAATTACTGGGTCCTATAACAATTCTACTTAACTTTTTGAGGAACTGCCAAACTGCTTTCACAGTGCTACGTGATTTTATATTCCCACCAGAAATGTATGAGGGTTCCAAATTTTCCACATCCCCATTGGCACTTACTAGTTTCCTCCTCCTACTATGCATGAAATAAAACTCTGTTTGTAAAGACAAGATTATTCATATAGATAATCCTATAGAAGCTCCAAAATGACTGGAACTGATAAATCAATTTAGCAAGATCCCATGATATTAGTTTAACTTATAATAATCTATTTCTGTATTCTAGCATCACAATATTAGAAGTTATATTTTAAAAAGTCCACTTATAATAGCACCAGCATAAGAGAAATTCTTTGAAATATGTTTAACAAAGTCATGAGAAGCCTATAACAGGGGACATGTGGGACTTTAAAATAAGCTGGAGAAAGACTATGTGTGTTCATTTTATCATTATTTTTTTAAAATGTACCTATATGTGATAAATATGCTTCAGAGAAAGAACAAAATACTTAGGTGACCTGCCTAGCATGTAGTGTTATTAATCCCCCTAGGTAAAACAAATTTAATAATATTTCATCAGGATCACACTAGTACCTTAGTAAGCTCAAAGGCATGCTCCTGGATCTGTTTTTGTTCATCAGTTTATGTTGTTCATTATACTTCACAAATGAGTGAGATCATGTGATATTTATATTTCTCTAACTGGCTTATTTCGCTTAGCATAATGTTCTCCGTTTCCATCATTGCTGTTGCAAATGGTAAGAATTCCTTCTTTTTTAGTGCAGAGTAGTATTCCATTGTATAGATGTACCACAGTTCTAAATCCACTCATCTGCTGATGGGACTTAGACTGTTTCCAAATCTTAGCTATGGTCAATTGTGCCACTATGAACATAGGGGTGTATATGTTCTTTCTGATTGGTGTTTCTAGTTTCTTGGAATATACTCCTAGAAGGGGGGGTCACTGGGTCAATTGAGATTTTCATTTTTAGTTTTTTGAGGAAACTCTATACTGTTCTCCACAGTGGCTGCACCAGTCTGCATTCCCACCAGCAGTGCACGAGGGTTCTTTTTTCTCTGCTTTCTTCCCAGCACTTGTCATTTGTTGATGATAGCCATTCTGACAGGTGTGAGATGGTACTGCATTGTCATTTTGATTTGCATCTCTCTGATGATTAGTGACTTTTGAAAGGGAATTCTTTCCAGCTTCCTCCATCTTAGGTGATTACGCCCTTAACGAGACAAAGAGACTTGCCAATTATCCAACCCACCATTAGGTAATCCAGCAAGAATGTGCCGGGAGATAACCTAATAAGGCAAAACACCTGCGTAAGCAGACCCTGGCCCCTACCTGGCCTATCAGGATGGGCCAACTCCCCTACCTGGCCTATCAGGATAGGCCAACTACAGCTCTCCACCCCCTGACCCCCAGTATAAAACGGTCATGTAACAAAGGCTCGGGGCTCTCAGAGTATGTTGTGAGCCCCAGCATGCTGGTCTGAATAAACCCCTTTGTTTTTGCATGAGATTGTCTCTTGGTGCTCTGTAAGTGCGGCTTGCGTTCCGGGCTTAACACTTTGAGCATCATTTCATATGTCTCTTGGCCTTCCTTATCTCCTCTTTTGAAAATAATCTATTTAGTTCTGTTGCCCATTTTTTAATTGGGTTGTTCATCTTCCTTTTGAGAAGCATTGATCAGAGAATCAAACCTCAGAGGGAAGGTGCAGGAGGGTAGGAGTAAGGGGAAGAGATCAACCAAAGGACTTATATGCATGCATATAAACCTAACCAATGGATACAGACAGAGGGCATGAGTGTGTGGAGGTGTGAGTAGCAATTGGAGGATAAGGACGCATATGTAATACCTTAATCAATAAAGAAAAATATAAAAAAAATGTAAAAAAAATGGCATGTGCCTATATTGCGGCAAAGTTACTTAAATTTGTGAACTTCCACATTCAGGTTTTTTTCTCTTTTATATAAGTCAAATCATGTAACCTTCTTGCTAAAAATCTTCTAATGAAATTATATTTAATTTATGTTAAAATCTAAACTATTTTATGACCAATGTGATCTGCTCCTTTCTTGCATGATGTGGTCCAGGTCATTGTTTTCCTTCATAAGTTACTTTGGTAATCTTTTTTCAAAAGTCACCCGAATTCAGGTCTCCGCTCAGGTAACCCATAGAGACATTTGCCTTGATCACTCTCTTAAAATAACGTTTTAAAAATCTCTATTATAGCTGAAACCGGTTTGGCTCAGTGGATAGAGCGTTGGCCTGGGGACTGAGGGGTCCCAGGTTCAATTCCAGCCAAGGGCATGTATCCTGGTTGCAGGCATATCCCTAGTAGGGGGCGTGTAGGAGGCGGCTGATTGATGTCTCTCTCTCATGGATATTTCTAACTCTCTATCCCTCTCCCTTTCTCTCTGTAAAAAATCAATTAAAAATATATTAAAAATCTCTGTTATTTAAACATCTAAATTTTTCCATAAAATTATGACTCTGATAATAAATAATATATATGATAGTTTTCATATTACATGTTATATGTAATGTATTATGCTATATATTACATAGTTTAAACTATATGTTTCTCCTAATAGAATTTAGCTTATATTCTATTAGGAGAAACATATAGTTTAAAATAAGTTCTATAGCAGCAGTTCTCAACCTGTGGGTCGCGACCCCCCTGGGGGTCGAACGACCCTTTCACAGGGGTCGCCTAAGACCATCAGAAAATGCAGATATTTACATCACGATGCATAACAGTAGCAAAACTTCGTGGTTGGGGGTCACCACCACATGAGGAACTATATGCAAGGGTCATGGCCTTAGGAAGGTTGAGGACCACTGTTCTACAGGGACACATATATTGTTTCATGTGTTGCTATAATTCTAGAGACTAACATTGTTTCACTTACATAACTTGATGTCAATAGTCATTGCAAAAATTAAGTAAATAAAGATAGTTTGCATTTTATTGCACAGACTCTCCAATTAGGTGTCTTTAAAAAATTATTAAATCCATGAATCTCAGATCAATTTTGATGCATAGAGATTAATACTAAGCCCTGTGAAAAACCTAGCATTTCATGCCTCATGTTGCCAGGTTAGTCCATTCTCACAGGATCTCCTTCATGACTCAATACTTTCACCCTTGTCTACACACACACACACACACACACACACACACACACACACAAATTTTTCACAAACTATCATTAGAGTTTTACAATGTGCTTTAACAATAACAAGCACCATCTTTCCCAAGGGAAATATAATTCCTTTATAAACATTAGAAGTTATTTCTGGCCAGATTCATTCTAGAAATTACACAATGTGTGATATAAAAATATTCCCTTTCCTATTGGTATAGTGTGATTACATGAGATTGCCAGTGGTCATCATAATAGCATATCTAACCCACTCTCTTTTCCTGAGTAGTTATATAATTCGGCTAGCTTTCATTGCATTTCATCACAGTTTTGCATTACTGCATAAATTCCTTAAGGCATTTCACACATTAATAGCTATTTCATCCCAAATTTTAATCTTGAATATCACTTTATTTGGGTTCCCGTGAAAATAGAATCCATCTGTATGTTGAGATGACTTTGACAGAAAACAAGTGGTTGCCAAACATTTTGTAGAATTACACTCAGCACCAATTTGGTTTTGGCAAATATTAATGGAAAATAAAGCACTAATGAACCCTTTGCTTAAAATAATATTTTATGTTTATATAGTTTCTCTCATCAAAAGACATCAAACATACAACAAGTGAAAATCTTGTTACAGTCACAAAATTTCTATGAGAAAAATAGAGGTCATGTATTTCTACTCCAGTTTCATGCATGTTCCAATCTACCTTTCTGAGAACTGAGGTAGAGTTTTCAATAATGACACACACAAAGGTGGAAAGGAAGCTTTCTCTCATACACAGAAAATTTATTTAAACCACATTTGCTCAAACATTGGATTAAAATTAAACGTTGATAGGATTCTTTAGAGCATTTCACATATGAAGACAGATGTTAATGATTAAACAAAGCTTTGAAAATGTATTGCCAATTGATTAAATCTAATATTGGTCGGGAAGTATTTTGTTACACATTTTTTCAGTCAAATATACTGCAGTGCCTTGACTCTATCTCAAATCATCCATTTTCACAAACAGAAATTTTATTATTTCATTCATTCATTGTTTTCAAAATTCATACATAAAATGTTTAGTCAAAAAATAATCTTGGAACTTGGATTACTCAGCCCAGTTCCCTCAATAACTGGCTTCTTCTCTTGCTCTCAGTAGGTCAGGTCCTCTTTATTACAGTGATTCTCAGTGTGTGGCCCACAGACCAGCACCATCAGTATTAATTGGGCACTTATTACAAAGCAAAATGTCAGGTCCCATAGTGAATTTGAATGTTTGGGAGTTAAGCTCAGCAATCAGTGTTTTGAACTGTGTTTCTGATTCATTTGAATGTTTGAGAGTCATTGCTTTACATGATTGTTTCCTATCAAACTCATGAGAGTTGAATGCTAGAAGCTTAGAATCACATTTTTCAAAGTATGTATGTATACAACAATTTATCTGTTGCAGTGCTTAATGTAGGTATATTCCTTATTCCTGATATGTGTCTAGGCATTGTTTAATTATCTCATTAACATTTTCCCAGTGATTATATAACCTGTTGTGGGAACCAACATTCAAAATAAGATAAAATAAAATTATTTTTTACCTTAGAAAAAATGGAATACTTTATATATGAAACTTTCTTTTTCATAAACCTAATGATAACTACATATAAAAAACACAAAATGAAGACACATAGATTAAAATAAAAATATGAAAGAGAGGAAATAAATTTGGAATACCACTAAACAAAAACAACACACAGGAATGCAAAGAAAAAGAACCCATTGCGGCACAAAGCTACAATAAAACAAAAGATAAAATGGCCATAAGAAATCCTCATCCAGCAATAATTAGCCTAAATGTAAATGGACTGAATTCACATATGAAGAAGCAGAGTAGCAGATTCGATAAAACAACAAAATGCAATTATATGCTGCTTTAAAGCGAAACACTAACCTGCGATAAGGCAAAGTTAGACTCAAAGTAAATGGGTAGAAAATTATTCTCTAAATAGATATAATCTACAGAAAAGCAGGTATAGCTATACTTACATCTGAAAAATAAAAGACTTAAAAGATAACACAGGTAACAAGAGACAAAGATGAATATTTTGTAATAAAGATGATAATACATCTAGAAGACACAGCACTTCTTAATATATATGCACCCCATCTGGGAGCACTAAAATAGATAAAGCAACTATTAAAAAAATAAAGATACAGACAAAACACAATCATAGTTGGGGGCCTCAATACTCCATCAACAACTCTAGATAGGTCATCCAAACAGAAAATCAATAAAAAATATTGGCCTTAACCTACACATGAGACCAAATGAACATAATTGAGATTTGCAGACTTTTATCCCAGAAATTCAGTTTATAAATTATTTTTCAATGTGTATGAACATTCTCAAAAATAGACTATATGCTAGGTCATTAAACTAGCCTCAACAAATTCAAGAAGACTGAAACCATACCAAGCATATTCTCTGACCACAATGCTTTGAAATTAGAAATCAACTGCAAAAAAAATAAGTAAAGATACCCACAAATATGTAAAGACTAAACAACATACTACCAAAAAGTGACTGGATCACAAAAGAAATAAAATGTGCAATCAAAAAATATAGGAAGACAATAAGAATGACTATGTGACATATCCAAACTTTAAGAACTTATATGCATATACTATGCATAACCCATGGACATATATAATAGTGGGGTGAAGGCCTGGGGAGGATACAGGAGTATGGAAGTGGGATTCAAAGAGGAAAAGATAGATATCTGTAATACTTTCAATACTAAAGACTCATTAAAACATTTCTGAGATTCAAGGAACCATTAATAACAGAGAGGGTTACAAGATTATCACTAAAAAAGAGATATCCCAATAAACAACCTAACAATACATCTTAAGAAACTAGGAAAAGGACAAACACAACACAAAGTCAATAGAAGAAAGGAAATTATAAAAATTAGAGCAAAATTGAGTAAAATAGAGAACAAAAAGACTATACAAAAATTAATACAACAAGGAACTGATTCTTCAAGTAAAATAAAATAAAACTGACAAACATCTTGATAAACTTACTAAGGTAAAAAGAGGAAAGACTCATATAAACAAAATCAGAAATGAAAAAGGAGAGGTTGCCATAGACATCATACATATACAAAGGATCACACTAGAATACTACCACTGAATAAGCTTATCTACCACTGAATTCAGTAGCTTAGATAAAATTAAAGCAACCATCAAAAACTTTACAAAAAATAAAATTCTAGGACCAGATGGCTTTACTAATGAATTCTACCAAACTTTAAAAGATTTTTATGCATGTTTTTCTCAAACTCTTAAAAAAATGAAGAGGCAACATTTCCTAAATGTAGTATGATGCCAACATAATCCAGATACCAAAACCTGATAAGGATAACACATGAAAAAGAAAACTAAAGACCAATACAGCTTATGAATACAGATGCAAAAATCCTAAATAACATACAAGCTAATTAGATACAATATATTAAAAAATAGTACATCAAAATGAAGTTTATTACAGGGACAGAAGAATCATTCAACATATACAAATTGATTATGAAATTCACCACATAACAAAACAAAAGAAAAAAGGCCTATATGATCTTATCAATAGATGCAGAAAAAAGGTTTTTTTTACTAGATACAACATCCATTTGTGATTAAAACACTCAATAAAATGGCTATAGAAGGAAAATACCTTAACATAATAAAAGTCTTATATGACAAACCAGCCAATGCAATACTGAATGGTGAAAAACTGATTTTCCTATAAAAACAAGGCTGCCTACTCTTATCACTCTTATTCAATTCTAGAGGCCCAGTGCACCTCTTGGGGAGCGGGGGGCTGGGGGGTCCTTCAGCCAGATCTGTACCTTCTCGCAGTTCAAGAGCAGTGGACTGTCAGACATCCTTAGTGCTGCTGTGGAGGTGGGGGAGGCTTGCCAGCTGTGAGCCCACCTTTTGGCTGAAGACACTCCCCCTGTGGAAGTGCACTACTGACCACCAGGTGGCAGCTCCTGTATTGAGCATCTGCCCCCTGGTGGTCAGTGCATGTCATGGCGACCAGTCCTTCTGCTATTTGGTTGATTTGCATATTAGCCTTTTATTATATAGAATAGTTCTGAAAGTCCTAACCAAAGCAGGCAGGCAAGAGAAAGAAATAAAAGGCATTCATATTGGGAAGGAAGAAGTAAAGGTGTTACTTTATGTAGATAACATGATTCTGTCTGTAGAAAACCCTAAAGACTCCACCATAAAACTATTAGAAACATTAAACAAATACAGTAAAGGTTCAGGATACAAAATTAATGTTCCTAAGTACACTGTTTTCTTAACAATGTACTTTAACAATAAAACTTCAAGGGGGAGGGGGGAGAATAAACTCTTTTTGCAATTGCAACCAAAAGAAAAATAAATACCCAGGAGTAAATTTTAAGAATGTGAATTACCTATATACTATAAAACTATACAACATTATTAAAAGAGATTGAAAAAGACAATAAAATGGAAAGATATTCATTGTTCATAGTTGGGAAGAACTGACATAGTTAAATAGTCATATTTCCCAAAGCAATATACAGATTTAATGCAATCATCATCAAAATTCCACAGTCAGTTTTTTAAAAAAACAGAAAAAAAAATCATCAGGTTTGTATAGACACACTAAAGAACCCAAATAGCCGAGACCGGTTTGGCTCAGTGGATAGAGCATCAGCCTGTGGACTTAAAGGTCCCAGGTTCGATTCCTGTTGGGGGCATGTACCTTGCTTGCGGGCACATCTCCAGTAGGGGGCGTGCAGGAGGCAGCTGATTGATGTCTCTCTCTCATCATTGTTTCTGACTTTCTATCTCTCTCCCTTCCTCTATGTAAAAAATCAATAAAATATATTATTAAAAAATAAAAAAATAAAAATTAAAGAGCCCAAATAGACTAATCCTAAGAAAAAATAACAAAGCTGAAGGGATCACACTACTTAATTTCAAATTATATTTCAGTTCTATAATAATCAAAACAGCAAGGTATTGTCAGAAAAAATAGACACAGAGACCAATAGAACAGAATTAGTAGTCCAGAAATAATACCATCTGTATATGGCAAATAATTTTTGACAAAGGAGTAAAACCATAGATAAAAGAAAGCATCTTTAATGAATGGTACTGTGAAAATTGGGAAAGCCACATGCAAAAAAATGAAACTAGATTATAATGTGTCCCCATGTACAAAAAATAGTTCAAAATGGAACAAATGGGTAAATATCAGACCTTAAACATTAAATTATACAATAGGAAAATAAGTAATAAATTTATGAACCTTGGTCTTAGAGGACATTTGGTTAATTTGACACCAAAGGTAATGAGAAACATGCAAAAATAAATAAATGAGAGTATATCTAAAAGTCTTCTGCACAGCAAAAGAAACAGACAACAAAATCAAACTTCAACTGACTGAATGGGAGATGATATTTGCAAACAACTGCTGTGAAAAACAGCTGATATCAAAAATATGTAAAGAACTCATTCACATCCACACCAAGAAAACAATCCAATTAATAAATAGACAGAGGATCTGAAGAGATATTTCTCCAGAGAAGACATATAAATGACCAACAAACCTATGAAAAAATGTTCAACTTCAAGCTGTTAGGGAAGTGAAAATCAAAACTATGAGATATCATCTCATACCTGTTAGAATGGGTATTATCAATAACACAGATATTAATACAAGTGTTGGAGAGATTGCAAAGAAAAGAAACTCCAAATACTGCTGTTGGGAATGTAAACTGATGCAGCCACTATGAAAAACAGTATAACAGTTCCTCAAAAAATGAAGAATGGAGTTATCATGTGACCCAGCAATTCCTTTTCTGGGTATCTAATAGAACAACTTAAAAACATTTATTCACAAAAATATATACAGTTTGATGTTCATTGCAGGATTATTTGTAGTGGTCAAAACATGGAGACAATCAAAATGTCCTTTGATACAGGATTGGATAAATAAGATGTGGTACACATATGCTATGTGATACTATTCAAGGCATATAAAAGATGTGATACTGCCATTTGTGGCAACATGGATGTACTTTGTGGATGTTATGCTAAGCTAAATAAGTCAGTCGGATAAAACTAATAAACTTATGATTCACTCACATGTGGGATATAAAACTGAAACTCAGAGACACAGACAACAGTATAGTGGTTACCAGAGGAAAAGGGTTAGAGCATTGGTAAACGGTAAAGGAGGCCAAATATATGGTGATGGCAGACGGTTTGACTTGGGTGATAGACACAAAATGCAATTTACAAAACATGTATTATAGAAATGTATGTGATCTTTTTTAAAAAAATATATCTTATTGATTTTTTACAGAGAGGAAGGGAGAGGGATAGAAAGTCAGAAATATCGATGAGAGAGAGACATCGACCAGCCGCCTCCTGCACGCCCCATACTGGAGATGTGCCCGCAAACAAGGTACATGCCCCCAACCAGAATCGAACCTGGGACCTTTCAGGCCACAGGCTAACGCTCTATCCACTGAGCCAAACCAGTCTCGGCCATATGTGATCTTATTAACCAATGTCTCCCCATAAATTTAATTTATAAAAGAACTTTTTTAATACATCCAACATATTTTTCTTAAAGTAGCTATGTTGATTAAAAAATGACAGACAAAAATAATTCATACATTTTTACTCTATTCATATAAAAATCTAGAAAATACAAACTAATCTCTAATAACAGGAAACAAATTTGTATTTGTCTATGGAAGAAGTTGCAATCAGGAGAAAGGTTGGATTAAAGAGTAATACAAATAGATTTTAAAGAACTTTCATATATTTATTATCTAAATTGTGGTGATGGATTCATGAGTGTATAAATAGGTCAAAACTCAGTAATTTATACATTTTAAATATGTTTAGTTTAGTTTATGTCAGACATACCTCGCTGAAATGTTTAAGTCTGCATTTAAAAGGAAAATAACAACAACAATTTTTGAGAAAACTCTCAATTAACAGATTACAAATGCTAAAATTTCTAGACTTTGGATAGAAAATCATGTAGGGAAGTACACATATTCAGTGTTTATCTCTTTTCTTTATGTCATTACACTGAAATATCTAGTTTGATAAAAAAATATATAAGGTGCTTAACACTACTTAAAATATCTTTTAAAAAAGTTATATAAGCATTTCTTTATATTCACCATCAGTTTTAGTTGATGTAGAAAAATTATAATATTTATAATTTTCTGTATATTTATCTATGTACGTTAATATTTTATCTTATTTCTTCAATTCTAGTATAGAAATATAAGTTTTTGGAAGAGCTAAAGAATGCCTGAGGTGAGGTTTTTATTTGAAAGAAAGCCTGAATTTAGAAGCAGATTTTAGTTTGTGGTAAAAAAAAATGCAACATTAAAATGAATTTTGTTTTTAGCATGATTCCTCTTGAGAAAATATTCTCTGATAAATAAAAATTCATGTATTAACTCCTGGCAAAAACAAAGATTTAGCCAAGTTACCAGGAGACATTTGTGATGCCTCATGTCAAAATTAATAAAACTATAGACAGTCACCTTTCCCACAGATCTCTTGGGATATTCTGCTTTATACTTTTTTTGGCTTTCAATGGAATAACATCTGAACAAACATTCACATCAAGCTTTACAATAAGCATGCTTAGTCCATCAATATGCCTTTAAAAGCACTAATGGTACTTGCTCATAGAAAACAAGTTCTAATTCTGTCTCAGTAGTCAGAGTGTAGTTTGGAGCAAAACATTCTGAGAGAAATAATATAGCAGAAATAAGCATGATTTCTTATAAGAGCTAAATACTTTGCTTCTCTGGGCATTCATTATAATACTAAAGGTCTGGTGCATGAAATTTGTGCACGGGTAGGGTCCCAAGGCCTGCCAGTGATCAGGGCCGATCTGTGGGGTGACTGGTGGTACAATGAAGTGGCTCTGCTGGCACCCACCTTGGCTGGCCTGGGGTCTGTTTGGTCAATTTGTATTAGGTTTTTATTATATAGGATGTTATCAGAAATATCCCCAATATACCTTCCCTCTGATTATACTTTCATTACTTAAAAAGTCCTATTAGTGATTAAGAACCAATTCTTAAGCTTACTCATCAATCTATCGTGTTACCAGGTATAACACTTTGAATTGTAATGTTTCTCTTGTTTTCCCAACAATATGAATATTTTATTTATATAATTTCTGAATATTTCACTAATTATCCTTGCCCCTGATACCTGTCTAGAGTTCATAGCACCAACATTTTATTTTATTCCAGAATATGAAATCTATACTAATAAAAGGATAATATGCTAATTAAGGCAGATGTCTTCAGGATGTCCTTCTGGACAAAGCCACAGCGCTGCTGGAGGCTAGGCAGGCCAGGGATGGTGACTGCAGCTGAGAGGGCCTGCGACTCAGGCACACTGTGGATGCAGCTGCCACTGCAAAGGCCTGAGGAACAGGCAATGATAGCCGGCCGGGCTGAATCTCAGGCAAGCCACAGTGGCTGCGAGTGCTCAGTCTCAGGCAGCCATATAGGCTGGCAGTGGCATTACCTTCCCCAATTGGCTTGTAGCTCCACACACAAAGAGGCCAGAGCCATTAGTAGGACATTCCCTGAGGGTTTCTGGACTGTGAGAGGGGGCAAGTCAGGCTGATGGATGCCTCTCCAGTGCATGAAATTTTGTGCACCGGGCTTCAATGAATTTTAATATTTTGTTATTGTTTTAGAGCCTCTGTGTCTGTATTTTTTCTACATTATATTGTTAATGTTGTTTTCTGTTGATTTTATTAGCATTGGCAAATGTTTTTCAATGTCCATCATTAATATTCTGCCATTGTTCATCTTCTATTGGGTCAGTTGAAGTATTACCAATTATAGCAAGGGTGTCTGTAATGTCTGTAAAAGGCATTTTCCAAAAATGCATTCTTGCTCAATATTTAGCATATTACTGTTACTGTTATTGTTAAAAGTTGGGACTAATGTAAGTGAAAAAAATGTACTGCCACTTCTTCACATACAAATTGCATACTCTTAACACTCCCACAGACTTTGTGCATTTTTCTCAACCTTTTGTCCTCCATAAGAAATCCTCTGTGAACTTGTAGGTGGTTGTATGAGTTAATTTTTGTTTAGTTTCTCTTCAAAACAAACTGCCATGAAGTTCCAGTAGGAAGTAATAATGCATCTCTCATGTCAATGTTGCCTGTAGTGACTTTGCTCCATGTTTTTTTTTTTTGTTCTGAGATCAATGATGAATTGCAGGGATGTTCAAAGTGTGGTCTCCTACGACAATGGCAAACACCTAGGACAGCAAGAGCAATAGCACAGGTACATTTAAAACTTTGTTTGGACTGCCTTCACTGACCCAAACTCAAGGCAAGAGGTGAGGAAGTACTCTTCCCATGATGGTGTGTGGGCTGGGGCTATGTTGTGAGTATTTGTTGAAAAATAATGTCACACCAGTAGGGTATTTGCAAACTCTTTTCAACATTCTAAAATAAAATAGTAACTAGCATAACACTAGTGCTTCAGTGAGAAAGACATATTGATTTATTTTCCCATAAAAATATACTTACATATAGAGATTAAAATCAATTTTTAAATTACATTTTGGATTAAGTGAATTTGAAGACTGGCCTGAAACCAAACCACCATGAATAGAATTATTTGTGTTCCAAGACATAAAAGTTCAACCTATCAACACTTTTTTTGGGGGGAAATGGTAATTTGGAAATGAACTGCATATGCTGTTATACATTCCATACTTCCCACAAAAGACTTAGATTTTTATTTTTGATTGAAATGATAGAAGCTTAGAATAAAATGTGAGTTTTTCCAGGAGATCTGCATAGAAAAAACATAGACTAAAACATACCATAATTTTTATATACTGTATTAATAAAAAGTTGTCTTAGAATATCCTATATGCTTCATTCTGTTAGCTTGCATATGATTATCATTTAAAACTATCATTTGTCTATTCATATTATTTGATAGAATTTAACCAAACAAACAGTGGTTAAATATGACTTAAAAAAAAAAAAAACTAAGGGGGAGGAAAAATGGTGGTGGAGTAGACAGACGCGTCTGGAGCTTTGTCACTGGGCAGAGGGAGAAAGAGCAGCTGAGAGTCGCACTGGGAGTGTTTGTTGGCAAGTTAAGAGTCAGTTATCCTCCAGGAGAAGATGGGGGACTGCTGGACGAGAGTCTCATGGCCAGGCAGCCCCACTGCCATGGGGTTTTTGTCTGCTGGAGCCAACAGCGCGAATAGGGAAACTGCGCCATCTTGCAGAGGGAGGTGAATCTCTGTGGCAGTCTGAAAGCTGCAGCTGAAGCACTCACAAAACAGCAGGGGACCCAGAACACCGCTCTCCAATTGGCGCAGACACGCAGACTCAGAGGAGATCCACACAGCACACGGAAAGGTCAGATTTTGCCTGGGATAGGGTGAGGTCCCCTGTCACAAAGAACAGAGACATGCACACTGTGGGAACCAGGCTGCGGGAAAGCTGCTTCTGGAGAGGTCTGCAGATGTGGGGCAGGATGTGATCCCTAAGTGTGGAAGCAAACTCTCAGAACTGTTGACAGAGGGGAGCTCTGGAAAACGACTGACTCATTTTGATCTGAGGCAGAGGGACAGCCTGGGAGTTATTACAGTTCCCGGCTCCAAAATCCCCACAAACCAGTTTTGTGAACCACAGAGTAGCAGGATATGAGCACAGCCTAGAGAGGTCCTGTGCTTAGTCTCAGAGGTCAATTCGGAAACACTGCCACCCAGGGGATGACACACAAATTGACTCTCGCATAACCACAAAAGAATAGAGATTAAAACACAATGCAGCAGTGGAACATAGGGAACTGCAATACCCACCTGACTGGGAAACAGAAGTGCCAAGCAGAACAATAGCAGAAGTGAATGGCTATTCTATTTTTTTTCTTTTTCTTTTTTTTTTAATTTTTAATTTAATTTTATTTATTTTCATTTTTGCATATTTTAATTAAAAAACTATTTTTTCTTCCTCCTCAATTGATTTTACCTTTTTAATTATTAAATTTTTGTTTTCAACTAGTATTATTACTACTACTATTTTACCTTTTTGGGAAAACTTTTCCAACTTTATATTCTCCCTATTCTTTCTCTTTACCTGGTTAAAATTTTACCCCACTTATATATATAATTTCAAATCCGCTACTCCAAGTCCATACAAACCTCTCTCCTCTTGTCTTCACTAGCCAAAAAGTTGTTTTTCTCTATGTCCCTTTTTTGCTGTTTGCCTGAATGGTGATTATATCAATTTTTTGTACTTTCTTGGTGAGATTGTTTTATCTTATTCTACTTGTTTTATTTTGTTTTTTGTTTCCTTTGTTTTGGTTTGTTTTTTACCTCTCTTTTCCCTTGCCTCCCTCAATACTAGTTATTATTGGTAGTTTGTATTATTCTCCGGGTACTGGTTGCCAGCATTTGTTGGGATTAGTGACTGTTTTATTGGTGTTTTCTACTGACATCTATATTTTGTTCCCCTTTCCTCTCTTATCCTCCTTCTTTTCTCTCTGACTTTTTTCTCTTTCTCTTTTCTTCTTCTTCTTCTCCTTTTTTATTTTTTATTTAATTTTTTTGTTGTTCATTTATGTATTTTTTTCTCCCTCTCCCAATTTGATTTTGGCATTTCTTTCTTTTCTGTTTTCCTCCTTTTCCTCTTCTTTGTTATCTACTTACCCCTAATTTCATTGGTGGTCACCTTATTTGTGATTATTAACATCCTGAATACATTTCTATTCAGAGCCTTGTGTGTTCTACCTGGTCGTGCTGTAGTTTGTGCCTTTCAATAAACATAGGAGAGAGAACTACATTAACCAGACACTAAGAGAAGAAAGAATTTGAGCAGAAAAAGAAACAGCCCACATAAGACAGAAAGCAGGTATCACCAGAAAAGGAAGTAAACGAAATAGAAGCAGAAATAAGCCTTCCAGAGAAAGAGTTCAGAGAAATGATCATAAGGTGGATGCAAAGAATGGAAGACAAAATCGACAATATGAGTAAGAGACAAGAGGAAATGAAGAAGACCCAAGAGGTAATGAAGAAGAAGCAAGAAGAAATGCAGAAGAACCTAGAAGAAATGCAGAATAATCAAGAAGAAATGAAAAATGACATGCCTGCTATAAAGAACTCAACAGGAAGCATCAAAAGTAGACTAGAAGAAGCAGAGGACTGCATCAGTGAGCTAGAAGACACGGTAGGAAATAAATACAAAAGTACAGGAGCTTCTAGAAAAAAAGTTAAAAAGCAAGAGGAGAGCCTAAGGGAACTTTGGGATAATGTGAAACAAAACAACATCCGCATAATTAGGGTTCCAGAAAGAGTGGAATCTGAGCAAGGATTAGAGAACCTGTTTGAAGAAATAATGACAGAAAACTTCCCTGATATAAAAAATAAAAAACCCACACAAATCCAAGAAGCTCACAGAGTCCCAAGCAAAATGAACCCCAACAAACCAACACCAAGGCCTATTATAATTAAATTGGCAAACACCAACGACAAAGTAAGAATCTTAAAAGCAGCCGGAGAGAAACAGAAAGTTACCTAAAAAGGAACCCCCATAAGGCAGCTACTGATTTCTCAACAGAAACTCATCAGGCCAGAAGGGAATAGAATTAAATATACAAAGTCATGCAAAGGAAGGGTCTGAACACAAGATACTATACCCTGCAAGACTTTCAAACAAAATTGAGGGTGAAATCTGGGGCTTCACAAACAAAAAAGGACAAATGGAATATATTACTACCAAACCAACAATGCAAGATATGTTAAAGGGTCTGCTGTAATAAAAAGAAATAGGAAGCAAAGAAGGAACTCCAGGGTAAAGACTAAAAATGTTGGCAGATAAGTACCTATCAGTAATAACTTTAAATGTAAAAAGGATTAAATGCTCCATTCAAAAGACATAAGGTAACTGATTGGATAAGAAAACATGATCCATATATTTTCTGTCTGCAAGAAACCCACCTCAGGAAAATAGATGCACACAGATTGATAGTGAAAGGGATGGAAAACGGTATTTCAGACAAATGGAAATGAAAAAGAAGCTGGGATTGCAATACTTATATCTGACAAATTAGATCTCAACGTGAAGGACATAACAAGAGATAAAGAAGGTCACTTCATAATACTAACGGGAACAATACAACAAGAAGAAATAATTCTGGTAAACATATATGCACCCAATATAGAAGCACCTACATACATAAAAAAAAAAAAAAACTCCTGGAGGATATTAAGGGAGAGATTGACAGCAATTCAATCATAGTCGAGTCTTTAATACCCTACTGTCACCACTGGACAAATCCTCTAAACAAAAAATCAGCAAAGGAACATCAATCCTAAATGACTCACTAGACCAGATGGAATTAATTGACATCTTTAGAACATTTCACCCCAAAGCCACAGAATATACATTCTTCTCTAGTGCACATGGATCATTTTCAAAGATAGATCATATGTTGCGACATAAGAATGGTCTCTTCAAATTCAAGAATATAGAAATCATATCAAGCGTTTTCTCAGACCACAGTGGCATAAAACTGGAAATCAACTATAATAAAAACAATAGAAAGAAATCAAAGACATGGAGATGGACCAGCATCCTATTAAGCAACGACTGGGTCACCAAAGAGATCAAGGAAGAAATAAAAAACATCAAGACAATAAATCAAAATGACAATACAACAATACAAAATTTCTGGGACACAGTGAAAGCAGTCTTGAGAGGGAAGTTCATAGCCCTACAAGCCTACTGCAAAAAACAGGAATCAATGGTGATAAACCACCTAAACCTACAACTCAAAGAGCTAGAAAGAGAGCAACAAGAAAAGCCCAGCGTACTCAGAAGGAAGGAAATAGTAAAGATCAGAGAGAAGATAAACAACATGGAGACCAAATAAACAATTCAAAAGATCAACAAAACCAAGAGCTGGTTCTTTGAAAGGATAAACAAGATTGATGGACCTATAGCTAGGCTCAACAAAAAGCAAAGAGAGAAGACCCAAATAAACAAAATCAGAAATGAAAGAGGAGAAATAACAACAGAGCCTGCTGAAATACAAAGGATTGTTAAAAAATACTATGAATAACTCTATTCCAACAAATTGGACAACCTGCAAGAAATGGACATATTCCTAGAAAAATATAACCTTCCAAAACTCAATCAGAAAGAATCTAAACATCTCAATATTCCAATAACTATGGAAGAAATTGAAGGAGTCATCAAAAAGCTTCCAGCAAATAAAAGCCCGAGACCATATGGCTACACAGGAGAGTTTTAACAAACATTCAAGGAAGAAATAAAACCTATCCTCCTCAGACTATTCAAAAACATTCAAGAAGAAGGAAAACTTTCAAATACCTTCTATGAAGCCAGCATCACCCTAGTACCAAAACCAGGTAAAGACAACACAATGAAAGAGAATTAGGCTAATATCTCCCATGAACATAGATGCCAAAATCCTCAACAAAATTCTAGCAATTTGGATCCAGCAGTACATCAGAAAGATCATACACCATGACCAAGTAGGATTCCCCCCAGGAATGCAGGGATTGTACAATATCCGCAAATCAATAAACATGATACATCACATAAACAAATTGAGAGATAAAAATCACATAGTCATATCAATTGATGCAGATAAAGCATTTGACAAAATCCAACACCCTTTCTTGATAAAAAGACTCAGCAAAATGGGAATAGAAGGGTCATACCTCAATATAATAAAAGCCGTATACGATAAACCCACAGCTAACATAATACTCAATGGGCAAAAGCTAAAATCATTTCCCCTAAGAACAGGAGCAATATAGGGATTCCCACTCTCATCTCTCCTGTTCGACATAGTACTGGAAGTATTAGCCATTGCGATTAGACAAAAAGAAGAAATAAAAGGCTTCCAAATTGGAAAAGAAGAAGAAAAGCTGTCCTTATTTGCAGATGATATGATATCGTACATAAAAAAACCGAAGGCTTCCTTCCCAAAACTAATTCACTTAGTAAATGAATTTGGCAATGTAGCAGGATATAAAATTAATGCCAAGAAATCTGTGGCATTTCTATACAAAAACAGTGAAATTACAGAAAGAGAGACTCAAAAAGCAATCCCATTTACCATTGCACCAAAAAAATTAAGATACCTAGGAATAAACCTAACTAAAGAGGTAAAACACCTATATGTAGAACACTACAGGACACTGAAAAAAGAGATAGAGGAAGATGTTAACAGATGGAATATCATACCATATTCATGGACTGGGAGAATCAACATCATTAAATGTCCATACTACCCAAAGCAATCTACAGATTCAACGTACTACCCATTAAAATACTAATGACATATTTCACAGACCTAGAAAGAATTCTTCATTGATTCATCTGGAACAAAAAAAGACCACAAATAGCCACAGCGATTCTGAAGAAGAAGAATAAAGTAGGTTGGATCTCAATACCAGATTTCAAGCTATGTTACAAAGCAACTGATCTCAAAACAGCCTGGTCCTGGCACAACAATAGACATATAGACCAATGTAATAGAATAGAGAATCCACATATCCACCCAAACCACTATGCTCAGCTAATATTTGACAAAGGAGGCATGAACATACATTGGAGCCAAGATAGCCTCTTCAATAAATGGTGTTGGGAAAATTGGACAGATACATGCAAAAAAATGAAACTGGACCACCAAATTAAACCAAATACAAAAATAAACTGAAAATGGATATAGGACTTAAACATTAGAAGGGAAACTATAAAAATATTAACGGAATCCACAGGCAGCACAATCTCAGACATATGCTGAAAGTACTTCTTCACTGATACTGCTCCAAAGGCAATGAAGCTAAAGAAAAAAATAAACAAATAGGACTACATCAAAATAAAAAAGCTTTTGTACAGCAAAAGAAACCATCAACAAAACAAAAAGAAAGACTACTGTATGGGAGAACATATTTGCAAATGTTATCACTGATAAAGGTTTAATTTCCAACATCTACAGACAACTTATACAACTTAATAAAAGGAAGATAAACTATCCAATAACAAAATGGGCAACGGACCTAAATAGCACCTTTTCAAAAGATGACAGAAGGAAGACCAAGAGACACATGAAAACATGTTCAAAATCACTAATTTTCCAAGAAATGAAAATCAAAACGAAAATGTGATACCATATTACACCTGTCAGAATGGTAATCATCAACAAATCAACAAATGACAAATCAACAAAAGAGAAGTGTTGGTGAGGATGTGTAAAAAAAGGAACCCTTGTGCAATATTGGTGGGAATGCAGACTGGTGCAGGCACTATGGAGAACTGTATGGAGTTTTGTCAAAAAACTAAAAATGGATCTCCCATTTGACCCAGCAATCCCACTCTTAGGAATTTATCCTAAGAAATTACAAACACCAATCAGAAAAGATTTATGCACCCCTATGTTTATAGCAGCACAATTCACAATAGCTACAATTTGGAAACAGCCTAGGTGCCCGTCAGCAGATGAGTGGATCAGAAAACTGTGATACATCTACACAATGGAATTCTATGCTGCCATTAAAAAGAAGGAACTCTTACCATTTGCAGCAACCTGGATGGAACTGGAGAGCCTTATGCTTAGTGAAATAAGCCAGTCAATGAAGGAGAAGCACCACATGATCTCATTTATTTGTGGATAATAAAGAACATTGTAAGCTGAAGAACAAAAGGATAGATACAGAGGCAGTAAAGCATCAAACAGACTGTGTAATTATAGCAGTAAGATTAAGTAGAGTTGCGGTAGACAAGAGATCAATCAAAGGACTTGTATCTATGCATATAAGCATAACCAATGAACATAGACACGGGGGGTTGGTGTATGCCTGGGAGGGAGTGGGGCAATGGGGAGATATGTATACATGTAACACACACACACAAAAAAAAAACTATCAGGTAAGATATGTAACTGAATATTGCTACAATAGCCACGATGTTTAAACTCATCTATTCTACCTCTTAGGCATTCAGTTGACCTAAAAGCATACTTTTTAAAGAACAAGTAGATGGTATTATGAGAGAAACACATGAGCACCTCAATACACACACACACACAGGATTAGCTCATACATATATGAGCTTCCACATATTTCTTTTCTTAAAAATATATTTTATTGATTTTTTACAGAGAGGAAGGGAGAGAGACAGAAAGTCAAAAACATTGATGAGAGAGAGATCAGCCACCTCCTGCATGCCCCACAGTAGAGACGTGCAGGCAAGCAAGGTACATGCCTCCAACCGTAATTGAACCTGGGGCTTTTCAGTCCGCAAGCCGATGCTCTATCCACTGAGCCAAACCTGTCTCGGCCACATATTTCTTAATATTTAATCAGTCTCTACTCTGAACATGAATTACTATTTATCTATGCTTACTATTCATTAAAAGTAAAATTAATATAATTTTAAACACTCAAAAATCTTTAAAAATTTAATTAAAATAATGATTATTTTATATTTTGAGGTATAAATGACATACCACATCATATTTATTTGAGTATATAGCATAAAATTTTACACTTGTAAATACTGTGAAATGACTTCCACAATAACTCTGCTTAGCATACATAAAATATCTATTTCAATATATAACTAAACCTTTCAGATTCTCTAATAGAAGTAGGCAGTTTATTCTCACTAAAATAAAAGCTAATATTATGCTTATTGTTTATTACTTATCTTTATTCAAATAGATTGAACTAATTGTAATGTTGACATTCCTGATGCAGAAATATATTTAAAACTAGAGTCCTGGTGCACTAAATTTGTGCATGAGGGGGTGTCTCTCAGCCTAGCCTGCACCCTCTCCAATTTGGGACCCCTCGAGGGATGACTGACTGCCTGTTTAGGCCTGATCCTACCTGGGCATCCCTCACACAATCCATGACTGCTGGCTCCCAACTTCTCACCAGCCTGCTTTCCTAATTGCCTCTAACCCCTTCTGCCTGTCAGCTTAATCACCCCTAATCACACCCCTGACATCCTGTTTGCCCCAGCTTCCCTCCTGTACTGGCCTGGTCATCCTTAACTGTCCTTCCCTGCAGACCTGGTCTCTCCCATCTTTCCTCCCCTGATGGCCATCTTGTGTCCACATGGGGGCAGGAACTTTGACCACATGGGAGCAGCCATCCTGTATGTTAGAGTGATGATCAGTTTGCATATTAACCTTTTATTAGATAGGATAGTGATGGTCAGTTTGCATATTATCCTTTTATTAGATAGGATAGAGGCTTGGTGCACAAGTGGAGGCTGGCTGGTTTGCCTTAAAGGGTGTCCTGGATCAGGGTGGGGGTTCCCTGGGGCGTGGGGCAGCCTGGGCGAGGGTCCCGTGGTAGTTTGCAGGTTGGCCATGTCCCCTGGAAACCTAAGTGGAGGCTTTGGTATCTGGGATTTATTTATCTTCTATAATTGAAACTTTGTAGCCTTGAGTGGAGGCCTAGGCCTGCCAGGGCATTTGGAAAGCTTGTCTTCCTCCTTTGCTGGGGGCAACCCAAGCCTCCTGCTCTCTCTGTGGCTGCAGCCATCTTAGTTGGGTTAATTTGCATACTTATTCCTGATTGGCTGGGTGCGTGGCTTGTGGTTGTAGCAGAAGCATGGTCAATTTGCACATTTCCTTTTTATTAGATAGAATGTCATGCCATCTTTCATCATCGGATTTTATTCTAAGTTACTATTCACTAATAAAGTAATTATAACACAACATTTTATAAACAGTCCATGACATACATGGAGGTTGAATTCCATGGAATATGTTTTCATATTTGATTAAGGATATGTTGATTTAAGATACTTTAGCACAAACTAAGTGTTATTGAAACATTCTGCATTGCTTGGCCTGTAACATATTTTTATCATTCCATCACATTAACACCTGTGGAATGCAATAACTGTGATATAAAAATATATCAATAATGTTTTGATATCTTGTTGTGAGTACCTATGAACTAGGGTATATCAGTGTATACCAGTCTTTATCCCATCCTAAGTTTTCTAGTGTCAGCATTTGGGGATCTCTTAAGCCCAAACAATTGATTTTTATGTAACTGTCAATCATTTGCCGACTAAAATCTATTACTTTGTAAATAAAAATAAAAAATCTATTGGCCTGTTCAAGTTTTACAAATCCTGTACTGTTTCATTGGGCTAGCTTTCAGCATATGTCAAATGTGATATTTTCTTGTAAATCAAGAGTTGTATAGAAGACTTGTCTTAAATACAAGGCAAAATTGGAAATATGTATTCTTCCCCCACGTACCCAACTGTCAGATTCTGGTATGTGAGATTCCTACTATGTCAAATATGGAATATAAAGAAGACCATTGTAGATGGTTTTAAATTAGTCCCAGTAACAGAAGCTCTAGCAATTGATCTGCATCAAGGATCTGTTTTTATCTAGTTCAGCATCCTATTTTGTGAAATCTAAATTCCCCCAATTGTTGCTGATTTCTCCTTAAGTTCAGGAGATTTCACTTCTCCTTCTTCTTTTTTTTTAATACAATGGTACGAAGTAGGGGCATGGGAGAGAGATGAGTCCATAGAGAATGATTCAAGGGTTACATTGCACTTCTGTGCCTTTGTGTAAATATATATGTATGTACCTACCTAAGCAGAAGTAGTGTATCCAGGCTTTTCACATCCTTCTTCACTAGTTCCTTTACAGTCATATGATTAAATAGTTTATTGTCAAATACCAAGAGCGTGCACATGTCAGACAACATAAAAGCTCATTGTGAGACCGCCACTTGGGACACTTGTAACAATATGATTGTACTTCTGGTTACCATGTATTGAGTTGGATGGAAACAAAATATTTATTATTAATAGACTGATATTGCTAAAATTGAGTAATCATCCCAACTTTCTCCTGAGAAGCCTGTCTGTACCTAAGATGCCAAGTAGTTTTGTGGTGATAAGGTAGCATGTATTTGTGGCCCCTTACCTCTGGCAGAATTTCACTCCTCGTTTCCATTTTGTTAATGCCACCATGCTCTTTCTCTTTCTCACCTTATGCACCTATGTTTCTAATTTGTAGAGAAACACGATACCAATTATTTTATCCACAACTTAATCTATATATGCCTTCATTAAAACACACACACACAACAACAACAACAACAACAACAACAACAACAACCACACACACATACAAGAAAATAAAAACACTGCAAGAAATCCGGGATTTTAATTTTTTGATTCTCCTTCTTTCTTTTACAAACATGGGATATTTGCAAGATGTTATTCCCTCTCCCATAATATAACATTATATTACATGCTGGGTGTTATTGGGATGAATGTGTTTAATTTCAGTGTGTGACAATATTTTCTCTTTTGTTTGTTTATTCAAATTTCCAGAATATTTATTAAGCACCAATATCATATATTTCCCCACCAATTTTGAATCATTTGGATATAAATACTTATTTTGCACTTTAACTGCACTTAAACAATAGAAATAACTCACAGAACCATCTTTATGGAATAATAAATATTGATAGAGGTGTGCTTCAAAGAATCAAATAGCCTACTACATAGTTGGTTGTGATTGAAGTGTTAAGAAGATGCTAAACTTCTTTATTCTTATCACTTGTATAAGACATGTGAAGTAAAAGATGCCCTATCTAATATTCTTTGATAGAAATTTCTTATGTCAAAATAATTGGACAGCCAAGATCGGTTTGGCTCAGTGGATAGAGCATCGGCTTGCAGACTGAAGGGTACCAGGTTCAATTCTGGTTGGGGGCATGTACCTTGATTGTGGGCACATCTCCACTGTAGGGCGTGCAAGAGGCGGCTGATCCATGTCTCTCTCTCATTGATGTTTCTGACTTTCTGTCTCTCTTCCTTCCTCTCTATAAAAATCAATAAAATATATATATTTAGAAAAAATAAATAATTGGACAGCATGCCCTTAGCAAGGGGAAAAATAATGCATTATCTACACAGTAATAAAGCTTTTCAAGACCTAGTAGGGAATTATATTTGTGTATATCTGTATATATATATATATATATATATATATATATATATATATATCTGTGTGTGAATATATACATATATATATTCATTGTTTTTTTATATAACATTTGTGAATATAAGTGGAAGAAATAATAAAAGTTTATTTCTATCAATTAATTTATTGTCATATCCATTATAAATTGAGTTGTGATATATTGTTAAGTTGTAGATTTGTTTATAATATATTATTACTAGAGGCCTGGTGCATGATATTCGTGCACAGGAAGGGGGTTCCCTCAATCCAGCTTGCACCCTCTGCAATCTGAGACCCCTCAGAATTGGGCCTAGACTGACAATCAGACATCCTTCTCAAAATCCAGGATTGCTCACCTGCTTGCCTGCCTGATTGCCCCTAACTCCCCCCATACCCCCACCAGCCTGATCATCCTTAACTGCCCCCGCTGCTGGCCTGATCATCTCCAACTGCCTCGCCTGCTGGCCTGGTAACCTCTAACTCCCCTGGTTGCTCCTCACTGCACCTACCTCCCACCCCCACTGTCCTGGTTACCTTCAATTGCCCTCCTGCCAGCTTGGTTGCACCTCACTGTCCCTCTTGCTGACCTGGTTGCTGCCAACCACCCCCAGCCAACCTGGTCACCCCTCACTTCCCCCTCAGCCAGGCTCATTGCCCCATGCAGCCCCATGTTCGGTTATTTGGTCTTCCCTCACTAACCCTCCTGCCAGCCTGGTCCCCCTCACAGCCTGCTGTTTGGTCAGTACTATGAGGGGATCCTGACCAATTTGCATATTATCCCTTTATTACTATAGATCTTTATAAAAAAAAAAAACGCCTCAAAATCCATTATATGTGTGAATATATACATGTGCATGTGTGTAAACAAGAGGAATTTGGTAAAGGTATGAATTAATGGACATCAAGTTTTCTAAAATTTATTAACAATTAGGAGTCTGTTCTGAAATTTTTTTAAAAGCAGTTACTAATGAATTTCATTCTTTCTTCTTTGGTACATTGTGAGAGATACAGATACAAATGTAACATTTTCCATTAGTATTTGATTGCTATTATTATTTGATTAGTATTTTATTTTATTTGCAGAAAATGATAGAAAATATTTCAGGGGTATAAATGTTTAGGCTGTGGTCTATTTGGGATTAAATATGTTTGGAACAGTTTAGTTTTTCAATGTTATAAAATATTTTGTTCTATTGGATATTTCCTTATCTTTTTCAATTTTAGTTTTCTGAACTTGGCAATATTTTTTGAGGAACATTAATTTGCATAGAATTTATGTTTTATAAAATAAGTCATCCATTAACCATAAATAATACCATGCTATGCATTTTAAATTCAATTTCAGAATATCAGTTGTCTGTGACTGCCAAGAACATACTACAGTCAGGCTTGTTTCTGAGTTAGTGGTATGGCTTATTACTTACAACATGCAACTTGAAGACATTGATCCCCCAAATACTCAGACATATTGGTCGTCACCGAGTTTTAAATTGCTATTTTAATTGGAGCAGAAAAAAAGCTTACTTTCTGCCAGCTATGTGAATATGTACATATGAGAAACTCTATTAACTGGCTTCATATTTTAAATATATTCCAATGATGGCTTATCATGCTTCTAAACTGATGCCAGGCATCTGCCTTGCTGGCCTACGCCTTAATGAAAGACTACCTCAACAGCAGCTGGCAATGAGTAGACAGCTCATGGCTATGTATACACACACACACACACACACACACACACACACACACACACATGCACATACACACACACAACCTGGCTATGTACACACACACACACACACACACACACACACACAACCTCCTCCAAGATGCTTCCTCTATGTAATTCAGCATTTGTGGGACATCTCAGTATCTGGCTTTGCTTTTGATTCCCGCATCTCATGCTTGAGTATGTATGCATAACAACAATTTTTACAACAATTCTCCATTAATATCTGCATATATTGCAAACAATATATATTAAAATAGCCTTGAGGCATTTCAATTTACTTTACATCAGTCTTGTTAACAGTTTTATTAACCTACTAGTGGCTTGGTGCACAAAATTTGTGCACAGGGGGTGTATCCTTTAGCTAAGCCTGCACCCTCTCCAATCTGGAATGCCTCAGGGGATGTCTAACTGCTGGTTTAGGCCCAATCTCACCAGTAGTGGAACATCCCTCTCACAATCTGGATCTGATAGCTCCTGACTGCTCATCTGCCTGCATACCTGATTGGCTTTAACCACTCTCCCTGCTGGCCTGCTCACTCTCAACTGCCCCTTCCTGCTGGCCTGATTACCTTCAAATGCCAAGCAGCCAGCCAGCCTGATCACCCCCCCAGTTGTCCTACCCTCCTGGCCTGATTGCCCCTAATCACTTCTACCTCAGCCCCACCACCATGGCTTTGTCCAGAAGGACATCCAGAAGGACTCCCAGATGGTCTCCCAGTCTAATTAGCATATAAGCCTTTAATTACTGTAGCTAATTTACTCTAATTTCAACAAGCTCCACTCCTAGCATAATTAAGACACAATAATAATCATTGACAAAAAACATGATTTGGTATAAGTATATATCCTATATAATAAAGAGGTAATATGCAAATTGACCTTCACACCTTCGCACTAGATGGCCACCCCCATGTGGTCACAAGATGGCTGCCACTACGTGGTCGGCAGAGAAGGGCAGTTGTGGGTGACCAGACCTGTAGGGGAAGACAGTTGGAGGCAATCTGGCTAGCAAGGGAGTGGTTAGGGGGTTATTAGGCTGGAAGACAGAAACGATTAGGGGCAATCAGGCAGGCAGGCAGGTGAGCAGTTGGGAGGCAGCAGTCCCAGATTGTGAGAGGAATCCCAGATTGGAGAGGGTACTAGCTGGGCTGAGGGACACTCTCTTCCTTCAGTGCATGAATTTCATGCACTGGGGCTCTAGTGATAATATAAACATTTTGTGTGTATGTGTTGAGTACTTTTAAGATTTACTCTTTCACCAAATTTCAAGCATACAAAACAGTGTTGTTAACTATAGCCACATGCTGTACATCAGCTCTGCAGATCTGTACCAGGAAGTTTGTACCCTATGACCACCTTCACCCAAATGCCCTGGGGTAATGTCCTGGGTCTGTTTATCACATGTCCTGGAGGATTCATAGCTCACTAATTGCCACACAGCAGGTTGAAATGGCTGTAAGTAAGAGAACACATGAGAGTGAACAATAGGCATGCAAATATACTTGCTTAGTTAATGAATTACTCTTATTATCATTGTTTATTTTATGTTAATTTTTCTGTTGTTTTCTTCTCAAAGTTGTGCTACAGATTTGATTTATCTTTTTTGTATTCTTTAAATTATCTTAAGTACTTGTTTCAGAACTCTTTGCTTTGCTTTCCAGTATGTGAACTCACTGTTGGTGTGTAGATTTGAAATTATTCAGGGCAAAATTACAGACACTATGGATTAAGAATTTAGGGTCATGCTGGGAGCTGATTGATAGAAGGTGAAGGAAAGGTGGTGAGTCTTTTGTTCAGGTCTTGAGGACATTTCTGAGGTCTGTACCAGCATCCCTTTGTCTGGTCTCATGGGAAAATAGTCAGAGGGTCATTCCACCTTAGGGCTCTTGAACTGAAACATAACTTACTAGTAGGTCAGTATGTTACCTTTAACCTGCCAGAGGTTTGGATCCTGATAATTAGTGAGGTTGGAGATACTGTCTTCTCCTGCCTTTAGGATTGCTGATTATTAGCAGGAAATTATAGGTATCTCAATGGTTAGAAAGAGAGAGATGATTTCTAGATTGAGGATTTAACACTAAATATAACCAAAGTTCTAAAGCCCTTCAGTTCAGCTGTCATTGAAAAATTTGATATTGGACACTTGCATTACAATAAAAATGCTAAGTGTCAGGATCTTACACTATAGGTAACTTCACAATTTTTTTTTTGTGAAGCCAGTCCTCATTTAAATTCCTGAATAGGTTCTATGACTAGGCTAAATAAATAATGTATAACAAAGGCTCATTGATATAAACAAGAGTTAAATACCTATGTCATTTCATCAACATTATAACCTATAACCAAATGAAGTTGAATGAAACGATATTGTGCAAGTACCTGCTGTAAAAATCTAATTCAGAGAGCGAATTATCCTTCACCTAGTTACCTCATAATTACCTCTTACATAACTATAGTACTAAATCAAAATCAGGAATTTGGCATTGGTACAAAGTATGTGTAGAGTTTTATGTCATGCTGACCCATGTGTAAATTTGTGTAATTACCAGTTCAGTCATGAAACAGAAGTTTTTCATTACCACAAATCTCATCTCTCCCTCATTCTTCTCTTTATAGATACACCCATCACCCCAACACAATCTCTAACCCAGGGCAATCACTAAATTGTTTTCCATGACTATACTTTTGTTGTTTCAAAAATGTTATGTAATCAGACATATGCAATATTTTCAATATATATATTTACTCTGAATAATGCCCTGGAGACATATCTAAGCTGCTTTTTATCAATAGTTTCATCCATTTTATTGCTAAGCAATATTTCATGACATGGAGGTACTACAGTTTATTTAACCATTTGTCTATGAAGGGATATTTTAGTTATTTCCAGGTTGGGTTATTTACTGTAATGACTATTCATATACAGAATTTTGTGTAGATATAAGTTCTGATTTTGGGGGGATGATGTCCAGAGGTATTATTTCTGGATTACATAGTAAATATGTGTTTTTCTTGTTGTTGTTTTTTTAATAATTCTTTATTGTTAAAAATATTACATAAATATGTTTAGTCTTTTTTAAAATATATTTTATTGATTTTTTACAGAAAGGAAGGGAGAGAGATAACCAGAAACATTGATCAGCTGTCTCCTGCACACCCCTTCCTGGAGATGTGCTCACAACCAAGGTATGTGCCCTTGACCATAATCAAATCTGGGACCTTTCAGTCCATAGGCCGACGCTCTAACCACTGAGCAAAACCAGTTTTGGCCTTTGTTTTGTTTTTTAAGATATCACCACAATATTTTCCAGAGTGGAGTCAACATTTTATATTTACATTATCAATATATAAGTGATCCAGTTTATTTGTATCTTTACAAGCAACTGATGCTGTCACTTAAAAAAATGTTAACTGTTCTAATAGGAATATAAATATATCATAGACATAATTTCTATTTCCCTAGGCTACTTATGTTGAATATCTTTTCATGTGTTTATTGCTGTCTTTCAGTGTAATATCTCTTCATGTCTTCTGTATACTTTCTACTTCAATTGTTTGTTTTTAATTGGTGAGTTTTAAGTGTTCCTTATATAGTCTAGATATGATTCCTTGATCAGATATGTGGTTTGAAATATTATCCCCCAATATGTACTCTGTCTTTTTATCTTCTTAATGGGGTCTTTTAATTTTGATGAAGTTCAAGTTAAATACTGTTTTATATTTTATGGATCATGCTCTTTGTGTCAACTCTGTCTGATGCTTTCTTCTATAAATTTTAAAGTTTTATACTTAGTGTGTGATCCATTTTGAATTGACTTGTATAGAAAGGATAACATTTAGATAAATATTTAATTTTTATTTGCCTACAGATTTTCAATTATCCCAATACCATTTATTTAAAAGGGTATATCTTTTTTCCACTGACTTGCAATTGCATCTTCTTAAAAAAAACATTTGGCCACATTTCTGTGGTGTGGGGCTATTTCTGGGTTCTCTATTTTCTTCCATTGATTACTGTATATATAGTTTTGTCTACTGTAGCTATAACATATGTCCTGAACTCACAGACATTCCACATTATTTTTCTTTTCAAAAATGCTTATTTTTTTTCTTTGCCTTTACATATGAGTTTTGGAAAAATCTTGCATCTGACTACAAAAAAATTTGGCTGAGATTTTGATAGGAGTTGGTGGGAGTGAAAGTCCAGACTCCTCATAATCTCTACTTAGACTGAAGAAGGGTGGGGGCCATTGCACTCTACAGGGGCAAAGTCCCTGCTCCCCAGCAGTTCTTCTTGAACAACACTGTGTGAAGAGTGTTGAGTGATTGGGTCACCTCAGTGGTTGGCAAACTCATTAGACAGAGTCAAATATCAACAGTACAATGATTGGAATTTTTTTTGAGAGCCAAATTTTTTAAACTTAAACTTCTTCTAACGCCACTTCTTCAAAATAGACTTGCCAAGGCTGTGATATTTAGTGGAAGAGCCACACTCAAGGGGCCAAAGAGCTGCATATGGTTCACAAGCCGTGGTCTGCCGACCACTGGATTACAACCTCACTAAGTGGATAGCTAGATCTCTATCATGTCTTTACTGGCAAATTTATGGATAAGGGCATAGTTTGTAGTGTTTGGCTGGAATAGAGCATTTATTGTCTAAAGATTTCTGTCTTGCTCAGTTCCTTCCCTTTTGCTTTGGCTAGAGAGAGCAGGTTTATAAGATTTTGTTACAGTGCATTTCATTTTTTGTCTAAGTCATTGATATATTGGGGTTGTCGATTCATTCAGCTCCAAGTTTGAGATGTTTGAGGCAAAAACATAACCCAGTATAGTCACCAATGTGTTGTTCCTTGGATCCCCATTATCCTTCATCCCTCCACGTTGTAGAGTCTTCTTATAGTTGCTTTATATATGATGACCCAAGCTTGTAGTTGTGCATAGCAGTATGATTAAGGAAAAGTAGTAGTACATCTATTTCAACTTCCTGCAAGCCACTGTCACAAGTTTATAATTTAATATAACTTACATGCTGAATAGTGTACTATTAAAGGAATATTTAGACATCAAGGGAATTATTCTCTACTAGAGAAGGAAAAAAACCTAGGCAAATTATTTCTAAATGACATAATTGGAAAAAATACATAGATGCTCACTTGTGCAGGAGAATTCAGAGGAAGTTTGATTAGCTAAAACTAGAAGTATAGGGACTAATTTTTATAGAACATGATGCCTGAATTAAATTCTAAAATAGAATAAAAATTCACAAAATGGAAAAAAGAATGCTTACATGAAAAAACATAATTTTGGTATATAAATACTCTTTTAGGCCTGATTTTGTTGCTCAGTGATTGAGCATGGACCTATGAACCAGGAGGTCATGATTGGATTCCCGGTCAATGCACATGACCAGGTTGCAGGCTGGATCTCTAGTAAGGGTATGAAGGAGGCAGTCAATTAATCTCTTATCATTGATGTTTCTATCTCTCTTCCTCTCCCTTCCTTTTTAAAATATATATACTAGAGCCCAGTACATGAAATTTGTGCTTGGGGCAGGGGGGTGTCCCTTTAGCACAGCCTGGACCCTCTCCAATTTGGGACCACTTGAGGGATGTCTAATTGACCATTTAGGTCCAATTCTGGTAGGATTGGGCCTAAATAGGCAGTCAGACATCCTTCTCACAATCCAGGACTGCTGGCTTCCAACTGTTCACCTGCCTGCCTGCCTGATCGCCCCTGACTACTTCTGCCTGCCAGCCTGATCACCCCTAACCACTCCCCTGCCAGTCTGATTGATGCCTAACTGCTCTTCTGCCAGCTTGTTTGCCCCTAACTTCCCTCCCCTGCAGGCCTGGTCCTCCCCCAATTGTTCTCTCCTGTAGGCCTGGGTCTCCCCCAACTGCCCTTCCCTGAAGATCCTACTGACCCCAACTTCCCTCCTCTGCATGACTAGTCACCCCTAACCATTCTCTCCTGCAGGCTTTCTTGCCCCCAACTGCCCTCCCTTGCTGGCCCGATTCCTCCCAACTACCCTCCCCTGCAGGCCATCTTGTGGTGGCCGTCTTATGTCCACATGGGGCAGCCATTTTGTGTGTTGGAGTGATGGTCAATTTGCATATTACTATTTTATTAGATAAGATACTAGAGGCCTGTTGCCCGAAATTCATGCATTGGAGGGTTGTGTGTCCTTCAGCCCAGCCTGCACCCTCTCTAATCTGGGACACCTCGAGGGCTATCTGACTGTCAGTTTAGGTCCAATCCCAGTAGGATCAGGCCTAAACAACCAGTCCAACAACTCACTCACAATCCAGGACTACTGGCTCCCAACTGCTTACCTGTCTGCCTTCCTTATTGCCCCTAACCACTAATGCCTGCCAGACTGATCACCCCCTAACCACTAACCTGCCAGCCTGATTGATGCCTAACTACACCCCTACCAGCCTGTTTGTCCCTAACTGCCCTCTCCTGCAGGCTTGGTCACCCATAACTGCCCTCCTCTGTAGATCTGGTCACCCCTATAGGCATGGTCCCTCACAACTTCCCTTCCTTGCAGGCTCGGTCACCCCCAACTTCTCTCCTCTGCTGGCCACCTTATGGTGGCCATCTTGTGTTCACATGGGGGAAGCCATCTTTGACCACATGGGGGCAGCCATCTTGTGTGTTGGAGTGACGGTCAATTTGCATATTACTTTTTTATTAGATAGGAGATATATGTGTGTGTGTGTATACACACACACACACACACACACACACACACACACTATTTTAGGAAATGATATAAGGATAAAGAAATAGGTAGAGATTAGTTTTACTAGTCCTAGAATTCTGTCATGAAGATCAAATAGTTGGATTTTTTTTTGTTTTTTAAATAAGTTTGAAACATTGAAATGTTTTATAAAAATTTAGGATAGGTCAAATTGCTTTTAGGTAGAAGAATTATTGAGAAATTAGGTAAAGAATTTATGGCAAAAAAAGGGAACAAGTATAAAATTATTGCATTATCTAAAAATGTAGGTCATAATAGTCTTAAATATAGAGATGGGCATAGATAGTAATTATTAAGGAAAATAAAAAATATCCCATAGATAATATTTATTGCTTAATCTCCATTTGTTGCTATAAAAAAGAATGAGGTAAAATGTAAAGCTCAGAAGAGAGGTCAAGATTTTGAAGGCCCTAATAATTTCAAAATATTATCATATTGAACAAACATTTTTAAAGAGAAAATACAAACAAACCAGGAACCTTATAGTGAAGGAGAGAGTAACTTAGGACACAGAATTATGGGAGAAAAATCATCTCTGTACTTGTGGATATAGAATTATTCACAATTCAGTCAGTTTCTTTTATAGTTATAAAAATAGAAGTCAATTAAGAAACCCTCAAAATTATGCTTGCTTAGTATGGCATAAAGTATTTATTGATGTTCTTTGTAAGAACTATTTCTCTGGTATATATGTGTGTCTGTGTGCTACAATGGCAATTACTTTACATTGAGAAGTATTAGGCATTAGTAAACGATTACTTTTCATTTATGAAAATTAACTAATAAGAAACAAAAAGTCTAAAAGTTTCGGGATAAATTGATTAGAATTTACTTTATTATAAAGCATGGACAATAAATAGGCTTATTTACAGGCGGATATAAATCAATAGCTCCCCCCAAAAAAGAGGAATATTTGGAACTCCCATTTGAATAAGTGACCTCATTTCTAGGACTATTAGTATATGCCAAGAAAATGGAAACACCAATCAGAAAGTTTATGTGCACCCTATATTCATAGCAGCACAATTTACAGTAGCTAAGATTTGGAAAATGCCCATAAGCAGATGAGTGGATTAGAAAACTGTGGTACATCTACACAATGGAATATTATGTTTCTGTAGAAAAGAATTAATTCTCACCATTTGCTACAGTGTGGATGGATCTGGAGAGCATTATGCTAAGCGAAATGAGAAAGAGAAAGGTAAATATCACATGTTCTCACTCGTTTTTGGAGTATAATGAACAACATAAACTGATGAACAAAAACAGAATCATAGTCATAGAAGTATTGAATAGACTGTTGAACCTATGAGGGAAGGCAGGGGTTGAGGGGGTAAGGGTAATATGCTAATTAGACTGGACATCTTCTGGACGTTTTTCCAGACAAAGCATCGGTGGTGGGGCCAAGGCAGAGGAGGTTAGGGAAGATCAGGTTGGCAGAGGAGGTCAGTTAGGGGCAATCAAGCTGGCAGGGGAGCAGTTAGGGGACAATTAGGCTAGCAGGGGAGCAATTAAGGGGTGATCAGGCCAGCAGGCAGAGGAGGACAATCAGGCTGGTTGGCAGAAGTGGTTAGAGACTATCAGGCAAGCAGCCAGGAGAGTGATTAGGAGTCAGTGGTCCCCAGATTGTGAGAGGGGTATCTGACTACTGGTATAGGCCTGATCTCAATCCTGGATTGGAGAAGGTACAAGCCAGGCTGAGGGACTTTCCCACCCTGTGCACGAATTTTGTGCACTAGGCCTTTGGTCCTATATAATCCTATATAATAAAAGAGTAAAATGAAAATTAACCCATAGCCACAATATGGTGGTACTCAGTTCTTTCAGCCCCACGAGAGTCCCCCATCTCAGGAAGGGCTATCTCTGAGAGCTGGCAGAGTAAGCAGTCTGGCAGAATGCTGCTCAGAGGCCTTCTTGACCTTTTATAAAAAATAAAAACAAATTCACTCCCCACAGCATCATCCCCTCCCAATGGTGGCAGTCTGGGGTCTCAGCCTGGGAGGAATGTGGACCCCATGGCACAATCCTCCTTCCAGCGGCAGCAGCCTAGGCTGGGGTCTCAGCCTGGGAGGGGCGCACACTTCCACAGTGTGATCCCCTGCCAGCGGCAGCAGCCTGGGATCTTAATCACTAGGAAACACCAGCCAACAGAGATGGAGGACTCTTAAATGTTTCTTTTTTTAAAATATATTTTATTGACTTTTTTACAGAGAGGAAGGAAAAGGGATAGAAAGCTAGAAACATCTATGAGAGAGAAACATGAATCAGCTGCCTCCTGCACACCCCTCACTGGGTATGTGCCCCCAACTAAGGTACATGCCCTTGTTCGGAATCAAACCTGGAACCCTTGAATCTGCAGGCTGATGCTCCATCCACTGAGCCAAACTAGTTAGGGCTGGCCAATATGCTAAAGGAAAACCCCTATCTAATAAAGAGGGGTATGCAGGGGAGGGCATTTGGGGGTGACCAGATTGTCAGGGAAGTGCAGTTGGGGATGATTGGGCTGGCAGGGGAGTGGTTAGGGGATGATCAGGATGGCAGGCAGAAGTGGTTAGGGGCAATCAGGCAGGCAGGCAGAGCAGTTGGGAGCCAGCAGTCTCAGATTGTGAAAGGGATATCTGGCTGCCTGTTTAGGCTCAGTGCTGGGGGTTGGGCCTAAATAGACAGTCAGACATCCCCCGAGGGGTTCCAGATTAGAGAGGATGCAAGTTGGGCTGAGGGACCCCCTCCCAATGCATAAATTTTATACACTGGGTCTCTAGTATGTGTGTGTTTGTGTGTGTGTGTGTGTGTGTGTGTATAGCTAATATGCTAAATATCTGACCGGTCACTATGATGTATACTGACCACCAAGGGGCAGACACTCAATGCAGGATCTGCTGAGCCACAGTGACTTGGCAGCAGCAATTCTTAGGTGATGATGCAACCTGAAACCAGAGCGGAGGATTCCACCTTCAGCCCTGGGTTATGTTGGTACTACGGCACTGTTGGGTCCCGAATCTGGTTTACAGAACATACTTGCATTTGCATTCCATACCCTGTATGACAGCAACTTTTCAGAGTGCCTTCTCACACTCCAGAACCCCTCATGAGAACCACTTTTGGCCCTATCCCCAAAGGCCAAGCCAAGAAACCCCACCTGCCAGAGAGACCCCATTCAGTTCACAAACACCAGGGAGGGACCATAGGAGGTTGGCTCCAGGGCATGTCCAACCCATTGCAACCAATCCTGCCCCACTGGCCATCTTCTAATTAATTTTCTTTCAATGTGCACAAATCCATGCATCAGGTCACTAGCAGAAAAGTAAAAAGCATACTATCCTTGACCATGGAGTGTTCTGCTATAAAATGAGAAGTAAAGAATCAGAAAAAAAAGTATATATCTTTAAAGCAAAAAGATGCCTAATTGTAGTAATGTCAAGTATACTGAAGAATGCTCTTGGATTTATTAACAAAGAAGTCTAGAAATGGTAGATTCAATGTAGAAATAGAGTGAGGGCAGATTATAGTAGATAGAGGAATGAATATTCAATAAAGCAATGAAGATTTTGAATTTAGGATTACATTCTTCCTAGAAGTTTAAGTTTATAAAGAGCTCTTAAGTAGGATGCAAATAAGCTTCTCCCTATTTGTTCACATTTTCATTTACCATAGACCCTCTCATCTGCAGTTTTGCTTTTCAAGGTTCCAGTTAACTGTGGTTAACCATGATCTGAATATATCAAATGAGAAATAACAGAAATAAGCATTCTTATTTTTTTCATACCACTCTGAGTATCACAATGGAATCTCATGTCTTCCTGTTTCATTCCACACAGGATGTGAGTCATCCCTTTGTCCAGGAAATCCACATTGTATATGCTACCTACTAGTTAGTAGCCATCTTGGTTATCAGACTTTCCTTGTATTACAAGGCTTTTTTTTCAAGTAAACTTCACCGGAACCTAAGATTATGTCATAATGCCTAATCATTCACTTCACTTAATCCCATCACATAGTCATTGTATCATCTCACATCATCTTGGGAAAGGTGATTACAACACAATCATACATTTTGAGAAAGAGAAATTATATTGACAAATTTTATTATAATATATTGTTATAATTTTTTATTATAAATTGTTGTTAATCTCTTACTGTACCCAATTATAAATTAAACATTATCATAGGAATATATGCATGGGAAAAAAAGGATAGACTTGGCCAGTTTTGTTTAGTGGTTGGAATCTTGGCTTAGAAACCATAGGGTCTCAAATTCTTTTCCACAATAAGCACAACATATGAAAAAATAAATATGTTGAAAATTGACCTTTTGTGTCAGTTATAGTCATTGTCATGCTCCTAGTATTTTATTCTTAAAGTCTCTTGTCCCATCTCTGTTTCCTTGAAACTCAATTCATATCTAACTACATCATGAGCATCAGAAATTCTTAATAACATTACCTATGTAATTATGTACAGTGGTACCTAGAGATACGAGTTTAATTCGTTCTGTAACCTTGCTCATATATCAAGTTGCTCATATCTTAAAGCAAATTTCCCCATTGAAATCAATTGAAATGCCGTTAATCCGTTCCAACCTCCCAAAATGCCACCCCAGTTGTTCTTGTTACATGTTTTTGAATAAGAAAAATATATTTATAAATGACAAATGTTGTATAAAAACATAATAAAAGAGAATGTAAAGGAATAAACTGGTTTTATAAAGTGTAATTACTACTGGTTACACTTTAATGCTACACTTTATTCCTAAACTGAATGTAACTTAACTAATCTTCACTGAACTTAATTGCTACTGATTCTTGCATTTTTGGCCGATTTAAAAAAAAAAAAAAAAAAAAAAAAAAACGTGTCCAATGAGGTTTGCCTCTTCCTCTCCTTCAGAATGTTTCTGAAATGGGTGAGGCAAGTTTCATTGAACAGCTCTGATGCACGACCAGTAGCAACTTTTTTGGGGTGTTTCTTTTCCACGAAGTGTGACACCCTCTCCCACATTCCTAAGATCTCCTTTATCTCTCTTGTAGAGATCTCCTCCACCTCTGGCTCCTCCTCGAAACCAATTTCTTAGAGAACCTCCGCATGTTGCTGAGACCGCAACTCTTGTAACTCCTCCTGGTGAGTTCCAGAGAGTGCTCCTCGACGAGCTCATTCACGTCTCTCTCATCCACCTCCAGACCCATGGATTTTCCCAGAGACACTATTTCCTCCTCCACTGGCACCTCGGGTTCAAATCCTTCAAAGGTCCTTTGGCTACGGCCTCAGGCCACAGCTTCTTCCATGCAGAGGTCAAAGTCCTTGTTGTAACACCCACCCAGGCCTGATCAATAATTCTGAGGCATATCACAATGTTAAAGTGGTTCTTCCAGAACTCTTGAAGGGTGAAGTTTGTGTTCTCCATCACCTCAAAGCAGTGCCGGAACAGGTGCTTGATGGACAGCTTTTTAAAATTAGAAATCACCTCCTGATCCATGGGCTGCAGGATAGGAGTGGTGTTGGGAGGTAGGTAGACAACCTTTATAAACTTGAACTCTTCGAGGAGTTCATCTTTGAGGTTCGGTGGGTGAGCAGGAGCATTGTCGAGGATGAGGAGGGCTTGCATGATTAGGTTGTTTTCCTGTAGATATTTCTTAACAGAAGGGCCGAAAACCAGGTTTACCCACTCCACAAAGAACTGCCTGGTGACCCATGCCTTCGGGTTTGCCCTCCACATAACTTGCAGTTTATCTTTTAAAATCTTATGTGACTTAAAGACCCTGGGGTTTTCAGAATGGTATACGAGCAGAGGCTTGATCTTGCAATCACCACTCTCATTGGCGCACAGTGCAAAAGTTTGCCTATCCTTCATGGGTTTGTGGCCTGGCATCGCCTTCTCCTCTGCCATTCTATAAGTCCTGTTCGGCATCTCCTTCCAGAAAAGCCCTGTCTCATCACAGTTGAAGACTTGCTGGGGGATATATCCTTTGGCTTCTATCAGTTCGGAAAAAGTTTTGAGGTAATCCTCAGCTGCCTTCACAGCCGAACTTGCTGCCTCACCATGCCTGACGATGGAGTAATGCCGGACCTTTTCCTGAAGTTATCAAACCAGCCTCTACTGGCTTTAAATGAGTCTTTCAATGTTTCCTCTGTGGAAGTGCGAGGGGTCTGCTCCAGCAAATTACCGTAAATCGCTCGCTCCTTCTCGCATATGATGCCCTGTGTTACTATATATCCTTTAAGCTGCTTCTCCGTCACCCACACCATCAGTAGATTCTCCATCTTTTAATGTAGAGAGCTACGGAGCTTAGAAATTATTGTAACGCCCTTAGCTGGTGTGATACCCTTTATCAACTCCTTCTGTTTAAGCACAGTGCATATCGTTGAAGTACTATGCCCGTATTGCCTCACCAAGTCAGCCACTCGTACACCTTGCTCATATTTTTCTATGATTTCACGCCTTAATTCAATAGACATCATCCTCTTCTGAGCACTGACCTTTCCACTCGCTTTGTTCGGACCCATGGTTATAAAAAGAAATGTGATAAAGTATGTAAATGCACAAAAGATACTTTGACAACGAGGTAAACAAGCACACTGACTGAGGCGTGGGACACTATGAGATGTTCGAGTCTCGGTAAACTGGTGGTTCGTGATTACTTGTATCTCAAATATTGTTCGTATTTCAAAGCAAAAAATCGCTCGCTGGAGGGCTCATATCTCAAAAAGCTCATATGTTAGGGCACTCGTATCTCGAGGTACCACTGTAGTTTTATTTACATAGAGGATTTTTCTCTAGATGTCTAAATGACTTCTTTCTTTCTCTATATCTGACTGATGACATTGGAAATATGAAACAGATCTCATTTACAGTAAAACTAGAAAATAAATACACTCTCATAAGGTGCCTAAATATAGAAGCTTAAGTAAAGGACTTTTATTAAAATATTTGAAGCTATTCATTACTAAACTTACTTTTGAGTAGTGATACATTACTCAAATATTCATGATACAATCAATGTTTGAAAGTTCTATGAGGGAAATAGGAGGACAAATTTAATACTTTCAACAATAAAGGTTTAATTAAAATAATTAACTAAAACTTTAACTCATTACCAGGATGGAATCTGGAGTTATTTTCTCTAAATAGAGTCTGTCATATGGCTTAAATTTTATATTTTAATTATTATTAAAATTGATTTACTAACATTTTACTCAAATAGCAATTTATTCAAAGTACCTCAGTAGCATTAGAGAGAGAAAAAGAGAAGTTGAAAAGATTAAGTTTCTAATTCCTACTAAGTTAAAGGTTTAAATAAATTTTATATACATAATAGTCAGATATGTATTTTTTCACTCAAAATTACTTAATACCAGTTACAAAATGTATTTAGCAAAAATATAAATAAGAATCATATAAACAAAAGAACTAAATGTCATCAGAGTTAAGTTATTAATAGATTTTTAGTTCTACAAGAATATTGAGGAATATAGAGAATCAAACTCCATTCCATGAAATTTGCATTATTTTGAATTAAAGTTCAATCCTAGAGCAAGTAGCTTAATTTGTTTGGAGGCTGATTCTAAAGGCTATACAATAAAAGTTATCAAGTACAATTTTGCATTCTTAAGTGCATAGTTTTGCTAAAGTGCACTGCGGGGGTTTTATTTTTTTTTCTATTTTTTTTCTTAGTGTATTACATGTTACATATCTTTCCATTGCCCCCCACCCCCTCACAGGCATACCCTAACCCCCCAGTGCCTTGTGTTCATTGGGGTTTTATATATTATAAAGGATTCATTTATGATAATTTGATAATTACCACATTACCATGAACATAAAATAAGTAATTGATTCAAATATTTCAGTCAATGATATTCTTCAGTTATTTTACTATATTTGCATTTTTTTTTTTTACAGAGAGGGAGAGGGACAGAGAGCTAAAAACATCGATGAGAGAGAAACATCAATCAGCTGCCTTCTACACACCCCCTACTGGGAATGTGCCTGCAACCAAGGTACATGCCCTTGACTGGAATTGAACCTGGGACCTTCAAGTCCGCAGACCGATACTCTATCCATTGGGCCAAACCGGTCAGGGCATATTTGCATTCTTTGCCAGGAGTTTTCTTTAAGCATGTATTCTTTGCCAAGTGAAGTGCTTGTTTTATAGACATGTAACTAACTATACTTGTTGTTTAATTTGATCCCTAACACAAATTCTGCAAATAGCACAGGAGGAACTGATTTGATATCTAAAACATAGAAATAATATCATATATTTCAAACAAAACTTAATAGTATGCAAATAATATATACTTATTCTGCTATTACTCTTTATTTGGCATCTTATCAACCAAAGTAAAGGGCATAATAATTTGCATTTTAAGAAATAATAATGAATACACATTGCTTTAATTTAGCAACAAAAGAAATACAATAGACCAAATGGGAAGATCATTTGTAAAGTACATGATTGCCTAACCACTATGCTGTACAACTAAAACAAATATAAAATAATAAATGTGGCTCAGTAATAGAGCGCTGGCCTGTGCACTGAAGGGTGACAGGTTTAATTCTCTAAGTAAGAGGACTTACCTGGAATGCAGGTTCCTTTCTGCCTGGCCTATTTGGCATGTGGGAGGGAACCAACTGATGTATCTTTTTCACACTGATGTCTCTCTCTCTCTGTCTTTCACTCTTTCTCTCCCTCCATTCTAAATACCAATGAAAAAAATATCTTTGGGTGGAGATCAACAAAAATAAAAAAATTAAAAATAGTAATAAATGTTAACTAAAATTGAAAAATAAAATTTTAAAATGCATAGAAATATTTTATTAGGAGATCAAATTAAAATATTAGTACCTTACAATTATGTAAGTCTAACTAAAAAGTTAGACTTTTTAGTTTTTTTTTTCTTTATTTTATTTCAGTAATCTTTGTAAAATCTGTTTTTATTGGTTTTTAGAGAGGGAATGAGAGGGAGAGAGACATTGATGTGAGAAACATCTTTGAGTGCACTGACCAGAAATAGAGCTGGTGATCTCTTCGTTTCTGGGTAGACACTCAACTGTGGAGCCATACTGGCCAGGCTTGTTTCAGTGTTCTTTAGCCATGTAAGTGTGATTTTTCTACAGTGCTCAAAATTCAAGTTTACAATTGTTTCAGGATTTTCCTGTCTGTATATTTTTCCATTAAAAACCTGAAGTTCTCCCAGTGTTTTCTTTAGGAATATATTCTTTGCCAAGTGAAGTGCTTGTTTTGAACCAAAGGAAATTCTGCTTTTTTATTTTCATTTTCCAAGAGTAACCAAATGATCTGCAGTGCTCACTTTCCTATTTTCTGAGAAATTTCATGAAAGAGAATAAAAGAAATGTCATGGGAATCATTAGTGAGGCATGGACTTAAATGCATGTATGCTCACATAAAAAAATATCCATATGAACACAAATATTCTCACAGATGACTAAAGATCCCAAGGTAAATAAAATATAAACATTGCCATTGATAACATTAAAAAACATACAACAGTTTAATATACCAGTTATTTTGTGTGTGTTTTTGTTTTTAGTTGAAGTATGCTTGTTGAGAATTCTACCTATGTACTATTGTTTAACCAGTTGATATGTTCACATTTGGCCTCCTATCCAAACTGTTCCTAACAACATGATGACTTTGTTCAGATATTCATGTCTACTCTTATAAACCATGCTTGGTATTATCAATATAATTTTAAAAATATGTATTTATATTTAACAAGTATGCTTGACTTTCAGAGATTATTTCTAATATGAAGAATTTAAGAAAGTATTATAAAGGACATGATATTTAATCTGAATATTAAACAATTTATTAAATTTTTATGAGAGATTAGAGAAAGATATTTCCTCTTAAAGAGGAAAATGTGGCCAAGATATAATGCCATAAAAATCTGGACCTTCACCAGGATATAGTAGATAATCTAGTTTGTCTATATTCAATATGTCCAAAGAAAATACCTAAAGGTAAGATCGATATTAATTATCCTTAAAAATTTGGGAAATAACTTTGAATTATGTTTTATAGGTAAACAGAAAGTATGTCTTAAAAATATAAATATACCTTAAGGCAGTAGTGTCAGACATATTAATATATCCTAAAGTTGGATTCTATTTTGTCATCACGAAGGAGGTATACATAAGAAATTTTACTCTAAAAGACACTTAAAATTCTATTATCAAATCTTCCCATCACTTACTTTCCTTACTACTAAGATGGTATGGCTTTGTATTTTATTCTTATAAGAATTTATCCCTGAAATCAACTTTTAAGACTTAATGACCATTCTTTTGAATATATCATAGCTCTAGTTGTCACTAACACAATCCCATATATAAAACAGAAAATGAATTTCTCAATAATTGGGAAAAATTGCCCCTAGTTTATCATAATGCATTGCTCAAATTAAGAGTCCAACTACTAAAAGTGCTTTAAAAACAGTATATGACCAGTAAGTACCTGCTAACATGCTAAATAAAGAAAGGTTCCAGGGTTGTATTGACTGTCCTATATTTCTCCTCTAGATATACTAGAATTAATTGAGAGAAATCAGAAAGATAGACAAATGGGTTATATAAAGCAATACAGATATATAAAATTGGTAAGAAAATTGAGAAAGGAAATGTTAACTCCCTTCCTTATAATATGTGAATAAGAAAAAAAATGGTATATATTAGCTATCTAGAAACTGTATTATGGCTTATGTTATCACACACAAATTACATAGCCCCTCATCTATAAAAAGAAAAATTTTCCAAATTAAATCAAGTATTAATATTTTAGCTTTTAATATAATTACAAGAATTATTTTCATTTGTGATGAAAATACATTTTTAGATTTCTTTGATAATCTACTGTAAACACACTCAGGGTATTTGAAATCTTCAAGAAACCAATTAGATATCTATTGTGAAGTACTTAGCTTTTTTAAAATTCTATTCATCAGAACTACATCAGGCACAAGAAAAATAACATTCCATTAAATAAACTAAATAGGATTTTCTGCGATAGATCTATTCCCCGTTCAGCCTCTGGAGGACAGCCAATGATATTTTATAAAGACTGGTTCTAACCATCTCACATTTCACAGGTTAGAATAATATTACAGTTTCATAGAATTTTATTATGAGCATTGTGATATGTGATGTTTGTTAGACCATTAATTAAAAAAAACAACAACTACTTCTGATATTACATTTTAGTATTTGAAAGAATTGTATAGTCAAACAGTCATTTGGTGGCCTTCTGCCAAAAATTGATGCCAGAAAATAGGAGAAACTCTTCAAAATAATATTGGTGTTTTCATATAAATATTAAATACTTGTAATGATTATAAACAAAGGTCTTGAGAATACTCATTTAACTCTAATATATAAACTTAGGAAATAGTTATGAACAGTTATCCTCCAATTTTTTCCATAGGCCAGCCTACAGCTATCAAACTAGTCACGTTTCTTCCATATTCAAAAAAGTTAATCTCTAATAAACTTATAAGTGCCAGGCTGTGCACCCATTTCTGCCAAATCAAATGTTTTGGCTGAGTAAGTAATAAATTGTACTAATTAAGAACCAAATAAATTACCCAGTGAAGTGATCAATCTTACCACATTTGACAGCTAAGTCAGCTGAATTCTTTGGACTATTAAATTCTGAGTTAATTTATATCTTTGTTGAACCTGAAGAATAATTTAGTTTATGTCTATTTCCCCTCGAGAATACTGAAAAAAAGAAAATATTTTTGGAGAGTGTTTTAGCTTAACTAGTGTAAATAATGTAGTGGTAAACGAGTATGTTCATTCAGATAATAAAACTATGCTCTTTAATCTGATCATAAAATAATTACTGATGTTTAATAACATTGTGGTATATAAATGATTTACAAGCGATTATTAACCCAGTAAATTAATGATTTTTAAACCAGTAAATTAATAATTTTACAGTAAGAAATGTTGTCACATAAAGAAAACTATTTATTATTAAAGAGCATGTTAATATCAATATCACATTTTTATATATAACAATTATATTCTTGGATTGGTTGGGTATAGAGTACCTGTGCATATTATTTATTGTGGTGATATATAGCAATGAATTCATGTTGGAAATGCACATTTATAAAAAAGCAGTGCTCAGTATGACTTCTTAAGATATTTTTTAATCTCTAGTTCTATTGATGTATGGCACTCACACATGCATTCACACAAATTCAGAGGGTATAGAAGAAGTAGGAAATTTACTATTTTCCCCAAAGGAAGGAGGAATATTATAATGTACATATTCTAAAATGAAATATTTAGGTCTGATTGCATGGCTCAGTGGTTGAGCATCAACTTCTGAACCAGGAGGTCAGGGTTCAATTCCCAGTCAGGGTACATGCCTGGGTTGCAGGCTCAATCCCCAATGTGGGGTGTTCAGGAGGCAGCCAACCAATGCTTCTCTCTCATCACTGATGTTTCTTATTCTCTATCCCTCTTCTTTTCTCTCTCTGAAATAAATAAAAATATATTTTAAAATGATAATAAATAAATAAATAAATAAATAAATAAATAAATAAATTAAAATGAAGTATTTCACCATATTGAAGTAGTTTGGTATGAAATAAGATATTATAGTATGTATTCAGCACAGTACAGTTGAATGTGATACAGGATAAAAGGAATATAGGATAGAATAGGATAAGATAGGATGTTACAGTATAGCATAGCATAGCACAGTATGAATAAAGTGTAGTTAGAGCTTACCATTAAATTTCTTATCAAAATTTATGTACAAACACAAAATTTAGAATATCATAATGGTTCAGTCCTAGCAGATAACTTAATTATATTGAGCCTCCATTTTCTAATCTAAAAAATGAGGATTCAAAATAGTTTCTACATCATACATTTTTGTGAGCGCATGATAAATGAAATATAGTTTATGATCTTTATAATATGACACCTAATGTAAAGAATATACAATTATTATTCTCCCTACTTTTGTATCATTTTCTCTTCATTAACTGATTTGACTCAGCTCTTATATGAGGAAAAGAAATTCTTTGTCTGCCCCAGATGTTGAGATATTTTTCTAGTTTGTAGTGTGTTTTTTTTTTTTCAATTTTTATTAGGGCGTTTATGGTTGTACACATGTTTTTAGTTTGTACATTGTAAATTCTGCCCAAGTTTTTCTATATGTCTTCTGGGTTTTTGTCACAATTAGAAAGTGTTTTCATCCAATTTTATAAAAAAATACCTTTCAATATTTCCCTATAGTATTTAATTTTTAACTTTCAATATGTAATCCATCTGAGATTCAGGAATGATGTCAGGCAGATGTATAATTTATTTTCCCAAAAGATGAGTCAATTTTTCCAAGCCTCTAAAGGGTTAATTTGTACATCTCCATAGACCTAAATTGTCATCTAATACACCAAATTTCTGTAAATAAAATATTATCTTTCTGTATTTTCTGTTCTGTTTATTGACACCTTCTTCTTTTCCATAACTTGTCCATCAAACATTCCTACCAACTGTATTTTTAAAATTTAGCTATAATTTATATAAGTATCTACTGCTGCCAAATTACTATTTTTTTCAACTTGGCTAAAAATAGCTTCCTAAATTGTGTTCCCATTTCAGTCTTGTTCCCTCTCCTCATGTCTATTTCTCACAATGCATACTGTATGGTTTTAAAGGAGAAAAAGTTAGATTCTTTGCTTAACTTCCTTCAGTAAGAAGATTCAGACTCTATTACATGACCAGCAATGCAGGCCATAAAATCTTACCCTAGAATTACTGTTTGAATGTATCTGGGTATATTGCTCTCACCCACTAAAACGACTTTTTTTTTTTTTAATTAAGGCAGGCTTACAACTTTTCATATTCAGTATATGTGTCCTTAACTATGGGGCATTCTTTCATTAGTCTTTCCTTGAGCTGCTCCCTATGTGTATTTCTGGTTTTATTTCAGAGGCCCTTTTCTAATTCATCCTTTCAAATTTAAAGTAGCATATTTACTGCATGCAAATCCTATTAGCTTGTTTTTAAAATGGCCAAGACACTTTGGTTAATTTTTGAGATGCAATTATTCTTTCTTTGTAATTGAATATTCTTGTTTTATGAATATATTGTTTTTCATAAGTAGTAGATACTTATATAAATATATTAAATATATTGTTTTCCTATATCTCACTGAGAATATTATTTATGATATTTTTAAAGTACTGGCTTATTTTCTGAGTTATTTATGCTTCAATTATTAACATTTTCTCTGATAATTTGTTCTCTTTCTGGAAGTTAATTTTCCTCAATTGTTAGTTTCTTAGTCAAAAATTCAGATTTAGGTTAAGAAATAATATTAATAATATCCTCAATATTAATGTAGTTCATGTTTTAAATATCCCCAGCAGAACTCCCCAAGTTGACCAGAGTAGCAAACAGAAGGAAATTGCTCATGAGTTTCTGCTTTGGTAAGTTGTGGTTCCCCAATTTTTGGTTTACCTGTCTCTCACTTCTCTTATGGATCTAAAAAAGATGTGTTTATTTTTCAGTTTGTTCAGCCTTTCACTTCTTGTTCAAGTGGAGTGCTGACTTCACCTTTTCAAGACATAGGACTCACCTTTAAATGCTGAGTTGTCATGTCATTTTATATCTTGATCTGTTTTTTGTCACTTTGAAACCTCTTTTCCACCAATGTAGGGACCTCTTTCTCCATTTTTTGCACAAGTCCAGGTTTGGTTTATAGTTTTATAATTGTGCTATAATCTAAGTATAGTCATTAAACATATATTCAAAAGTATGAAAGATGTACTATATTCATGGTCTCATTTGAGTAATCCTACAAGCAACAACTTCTTGGGGGGTCAGTGCTGGGTAGGAAAACTCAAACTGTAATTGCTAAATTGCAATATTGAACAATGACATATCACTATACATTTATTAGAAAGCCCAAAATTGAGAAATACCGAAACACCAAATGATGTTGAGGATGCAAAATAGTACAACTACTTTTGAGAACAGTTTGATGATGATTTGCTTTTATGCAATTTTGCTCCTGATAATATGTGTGATTTGATATTTCAGAGTTAGAAGATCCAGCTATAGGTTTATTAATCAAAATAATATTTTAGTTCTTAAGAAAAAGGAAGTAGAGAAAAACATCTCATTAAAGTGTTATTTTGAGTAAAAATGCTTTTAGCCTCTTCCTATTCTTTACATATGTCCAAATTACAGCTTCTTGTTTTATTAATTTAAAAATCCATAGCATTATTATTTAAAAGCCATGAATCAGAAAAATTTTAATAAAGAGGAAAAGTTCAAAATATTAAAATGGAAAAAAGGTTATAATAAGTATAAAAATCAGTAGGTTCAGAATGATTCTAGCTCTGTGTATATTTGTGGGTATAGAGGCAATCTACATGGAAGAAGAAATTAGAATGGTTATCTCTATGGAGTAGAATTTCAGATAGTGATAACATATTCTTTGTATGTTTCCATATGTCTCTAATTGTCTTCAATTAACACTTTTAATGGTAAAAATCTAAAAGTAATTTTTATTTATTGAAAAACTAAGCTCTAAAATTTTATTTTTAAAACAATGATTCCTTCAAACATTTTTGTCCATATCATGTAATTTTGATGCAATTTATTCATGACTTAGAAATATCAACTATAAAGTATTTCAGAATGTCAATAATCTTTTTATTGTATGAATGGTAGTAAAACTTCAACTGTTGATTAGTTGGAAGGCTTAAATGAGGTGAGGAATATTATTGAAGCAGTTTTGTGGTATATTCTACCTAGTCATATATGCATATTTATATGCACATATATAAATAATATACACATACACATATAGACATAAATAATTTATATATAATAGATGGATATTGATATTGTATATGACAAAATCATTGTTTCTGTCAAAATATAAAAATGATAAAAGTGCAGATTCTATCTACAAAAGATGTATCTTTTACCTTTCTGCTTCCAGTAAAGAAAGCTACTCCATGCTGAGACCGGTTTGGCTCAGTGGATAGAGCGTCGGCTTGCGGACTGAAAGGTCCCAGGTTTGATTCCGGTCGGGGCATGTACCTTGCTTGCGGGCACATCTCCACTGTGGGGCGTACAGGAGGCGGTTGATCGATGTCTCTCTCTCATCGATGTTTCTGACTTTCTATCTCTCTCCCTTCCTCTCTGTAAAAAATCAATAAAATATATTTTAAAAAAAGCTACTCCACATTTCCACTGACATGTATGAGTGATCATCATGATTTCTTCATGCCTCATGAAGCTTATATTAGATAAGCTTACAGTTAAACACACACACACACACACACACACACACACACACAGGAAGAATTAGAGGCAAAAAATCTTTTTTAATAAATGTTAGGACTGGGGCAAGACCACCTCTACTTTATTAGATGATGCCTGTGAATAAAGAAAGAGGAAACATACATGAGATGAGAACAGAGAGTTGTGCTGTACTGATCGATAGAGCACAGAGAAAAATATTGCCTAGTGCAAGTTTTGTGATGACACTAAAATGCCCCCTGAATAGGGACATGATGAGATGAGTCTCTTGACATAGGAAGCTGTAGGACAAGAGAGCAGTAGGCTTGTAAGTGGAAAGGCTCTTATCACTTCTGTGAAAGCAGTCTCAGAAACGACAGAGGATTGCAGTGGGAGACTGGCAGTGACAGGAGGAGCACTGCCTCGGTAACAATTTTAGGAGACCTACGTGCAGGCAATAACGTCAAGCGTGAACCACGAGGTAGAACTTGTTAACATCTGGCGAGGGCCTAGAGGCAAACATATATAAATGAACGCAATGGGCTGCAGTTGATTTTAATTGCTGTCAAGGCAAAATGTAGGGTTTTTGTTTGTTTGTTTGTTTATTTATTTATTTTTTTTTACAGAGGCAGAAAATAAATTGGCATTTGAAATCTTACCAATTCCAAGTGGCATGGATTCAACATAAGATTATTAGGAATATTACTGCCAAAATGAATATCCCTTACATCAAAAACTTGCTTCAAAGGTTCCTAAGGTGATAAGAAATGTGATGTGGAGATAGGAAGGTAGTCAGAGGAAATGTTCTGGCATTAAAACTACGCTGTTACTAAATTTGGTTATTTCAATACCGTGTGTTAACAGCATTTATCAGTGAAATTTTTAGCATGATCCAATTTTTCTCAGCAATGTGACACATAAGAGAGGGAAGAAAAGAGTGATTTCCCTTTTTCTTTGCAAGAAGGAAAATTGAGTTTTAAATGAGAAAAAATTAGAGAGATTCGTTGTACCAAATGGAAAGGTTAGACGGTTTGATTCTTCCAAGATTATTCTCAATAAAGCAAATACTTGGAATGCCCTAAATAAACAGAATTATCTCATACTAACCAAGGAGTCTGGGTCATAATAAATAGAGAGAAGACCTCATGTCTTAGAGAGGGAGAAGAAAACAACAGGATTTTTCTTTTGTGGCAGAGACAAGGATGCAGCGAATTATAAGCTGACTACTTTTGGATGTCAATACAGAAAGCATCACAGACTTAACAATATCCTTAAGGGCAAGAATGGATGAAGATTTTGTGGTTCCTGAAGCTTATATAAATTACAATGGAAACTTCACTAGAACAGAAAATTATGAGTAGAGTATTAAAAAACATGCTATGTAAATAAAATATCCACAAATTATACATTTTTAAATAGCTGATAAATGCTATGATAAATATTGAAAATATTAAAATATAATTATCTTACCTATCCTACTAAATCTTTGTAATACATTTTTGTCTTATATATTACTAGAGGCTCAGTGTATGAAATCTGTGCACTGGGGGGGAGTGGGCAGGGTCTCCTCAGCTCAGCCTGTGCCCTCTCCAATCTGGGACCCCTCGGGGGATGTCTGATTGACGGTCTAAGTCTGATCCCTCACAGTCAGATATCCCTCTTATAATCCTGGACCACTGGCTCTTAACCACCCACTACTGCCCCCTGCCAGTCTGGTCACTCCTAACTGCCCCCTGCTGCCATCCTGATCACCCCTCACTGCTCCCCTGCCAGCCTGGTTGCCCCTAATTGCCCCCTCTGCCAGCCTGGTTGCCACAATTGCGGTCCCCCCAACTACCTCCCCCACCAGCCTGGTTGCCCCCAACTTCCTTTCCTTGCAAGCCTGGTCACCCCGCACTGCCCTCCCCAATCATTCTGGTCACTCCCAACCACCTTCCCCCCCGGACTGCTGGCCTGGTCACCCCACATAGCCTACTGTTCAGTCATTTGGTCATCCCTCCCTAACCCCCCTGCCAACCTGTTTGCCTCACACAGCCTGCTGATCAGTCATTTGGTCGTCCCTCAATAACCCCCTGCTGCCCTGGTCATCTCAAGCGGCCTATTTGGTCATTCATCTGGTGCTTTGGTCATGAAGGCCCCTGGCTTTTTTATATATATTCATTGGGGAAGATATAGTAAGCAAAACAAAAAAAAAATAAATACATATAATAAAATATTCTATAATTTAGGTTAGTACAAAGTATACAAGGAAATAAAACAGGGTAATTGATAATAATAGTAAAAGATGGTGATTGAGAGAGCAAGATTACTGAAAGGAATTTAGACACAGAACAAACCAAGAGAGTAATTTAGTCAGGGTGGTTAGCTCCTGTTGGTTAAAGAGATATTATCTGAATTAAGGGATTAATACTTAAAAGGAGCCACCCTGGTGGTGGAGGTAGGGGTGGAAAACCTTCAAGCAGGGAATACAACAGTTGTCAAGGCTCTGACATAGGAATTAAATTGACCTAATTGAATATCAGAAAGAAGATAGGTTCTACTGGAACATGATATAGGGTAATAAAAAGGAATTCAGAGGGATAGGCAATTACATTTTGTAAAAATGTGCTCAATATGATAAAAAAAAGAGAATCAGATGTTATATTACTTAAGTCATTCTCTAACATCATCAAAGTAAAATTTCACAATTCTTCGTTGATATAGTAGCTTCCTATCTTTGAGTCCTCTATCGCTTTGCAGTTCAATTATGCATTTTGCTGGTTTCTAAAGCATGTTACTCATGCAAAGTTGTGAATTAGCAGATAATTTCCTTGTGTCTGAGGACCATATTACTTATTTTTGTATCCTTGAAGCATCTAATTTGGTATCTTTATCAAATATTAGTAATTATTTTTTGACATGTGAAGTATCCTGGGGTGGATATACTACATATAAAATTAATCTTAAAATATTTTTTGTTGGATTAATTTGTGTGGTTTATTATTTTTTACCAAGTAGATATTCAACAAAGAATTTTCTTGATGTTAGTTGTGACTGTTTACTTTATAGTTGAGTCTTATAAATGATACTGGTAAAATAGTATCTAAGAACATATTAGGTTTACTGAAGTATGGGACTTTATCTCATCAAACTTTATTAGCTCACTTACTTTAGACATTAAAGCAATTCTAACAAAATTAATAAATCCAAATGGAAACCTTCTGCATGTTACAACTTCTGTAAAGTTAAGTAAAAGAAACTCAGGGTAGTCAATACCACAGATGTAATATATCAGATCTGATTAGGTATAAGGGGAATGAATTATTGAATTCCAAGGACTAGCTCACATTCAGAGATGAAGTAAATCAATGATGTAGGAAATAAACTTGACAGCTCTTACTACCTCTACTTCTATTCTTCACTTTCCTTGTAACAAACTCTATATGATATAATAATCTATACATAAAAAGAGGTAATATGCTAATTTGCCCATGATAGTATTCCAGTCACAGTCAGTCTGTGGGCAGGAAAAGGGGCAGAGATATAGGCCCCCAGCATTAATATCCATATCACGCTGCCTGCATTGAGTCCCCTCCCAGTGCTGAGGTGAAGCTGCATGCCTGCATCCCCAGATGGGGACATGACACTGCCTGCCTGTGTCCTATTCAATGCTGATGTGACACTGTGGTGGTGGCTGGTCTTGACAGGGGACCTCAGGCCATGCCCCTCACCCTGCGGGGCTTGACAGGGGACCCTCAGCTGTGCCCCCCACCCCACAGGGCTTGATGGGAGACCTTAGGTCATCCCCTGCCCAGCACTCAGACAGGACACCTCAAGCCATTGCTCCCTTCCCCCCCAGCACCTGGCCCAGGTACCTCAGGCCACACACCCTGCCCAGTGGGTCTTGATGTGGGGCCTCAGGCCACACTCCTTTAGCCTCAGCGCTGAGCTGGGAGACCTCACACTGTGCCCCCTGCCTGCTGAGCTGGGGGATGAGAGACTGTGTCCCCTCACCCCATGGGACTTGATGGGGGACCTGAGACTGTGCCTCACCACACACTTAGTGCCAGGCCGCAGGACCTGGGACTGCGTCCCCTGCCCAGCACTGAGCTGGGGGACCTAAGGCTGTACAGACCCCATCCTGAGAGGCTTGATGGGGGTGGGGCCTGCCAGATCTGGGTCTCACCCAATGTGGGTGGAGCCGGCTGACTCTGAGTCTCCTGTATTTTTGAAGTGTGTGCAGGTGGGTGGTGGGTGGGGACATGACTCTAGGTCCCAGGCTGTGCCCCAGACTCTGACAGGAGGGAGATTTTATATACATTTTACTAATTTCCTTTCATCTCTGACAGTTCTATTATAGAGAAAGGGCAAAGAGCAATATTAAAATATTTCTTCTAATTAATATCCTTTTAATGTGCACAAATTTTGTGCGCCAAGCCACTAGTGTAAAAATAATACTGTATCCTTGAAAGAACACTGAATTAGGATTTCAAAGGCTCTTCTGGAAGGTAAGTCAAGCTAATAGAAGTATATATGAGATATTAAGTTAAATACATTTAATAAACATCTAAAAATTTAAGAAGATAGTAAAGGTATTTTCTTCCCATCTTATAAACATGATTGACATATATAAAAGTGTGAGTTTCAAATACTTGTGCTTCATAGTATAGTGTTTTATTTCCTGTGGGTTCATAAAACCCTGTTCTTTGAGTCAAAGTAAATAATGTGAAATAAATCATATTTAATAAAATTAGTTATTCAATTGGCCATTTTTCTTTCTTGTGTTAAACAAAAAGTTTTGTTGGTTTCTTTTATTTGTCAAAGAGAATGCTAATGTTAGACCATCAGTCACCAATGAATATTAACAGCTTTTTAGAAAACGTAGTGGAGAAATTGTTCATGGCAAGTATGCACTTATATATGTTCCTTTTGCAGTGAAGGAAATAAATATCATTCCTCTCTAAATTATAAAAACTGCCACATTGTAGACATGTCTTTATTTCTAAATATTTACTTTATGAAAAGTCCCATGTAGTCAAGCTGTTTCTTCCTATTTACCAGTGTAATTATTTTTGTTGATCTGGATATATAAGCATCATTTTCAAATTATAAGTTTGGAAAGATTTTTGTGGTCATTGATTGTTGTCTTTTTGTGGGGTTTTATTACCCTCTTGAGAATGTGGTGGAAGCTGTGTATTTGTATCTTCTCCTAAGAATAATGTACTAAGACTCTCATCTATAAACTTCTGTAAACAGTTTCAAAGGGTTGAGGAACTTTGGTTTTGTTTTCTTTCCTATGTGACATACAAAAAAATTAGTTTTCTATCATGTTCTGAAAGCTCTTAAGAACAGATATTTCATAACATTACTTGGTAATTTATTCAAAATCTTTCTTAATCTGTACCATATCTCAGTAGAGATCAGACCTTATAAATCAAAGGAGGCAAAAAAAAAAATTGTCTTCCTTTCACTGCCCTGAAATAAATTAAACATGTACAATGTTGGAAAAGTAACTAAAAGTAAAAATCCCCAAATCCAGGTCCTTCCCCAACCTTCGAGGAATGAGAGAGGTCCCTCCGGCAGGTGGGGTCCCTTTGCCTGCCCTGCAAGGATCTGGCCAAAACTGGCTCTCTGGCATACCCTTAGGGGGTCCAGAAAGTGAGAAGGCGCTTTGCAAAGTTGCTGTAGTACAGATTGTGGAATGCAAACACAAGTGTGCAATAAACCAGATTTGGGGCTGACAGTACCCTAGCAACAATATAACCCACAGATAAAGGTGGAATCACATGGCCCCGTGAGGAATCAGGCCCCCTCCTCTCTGATTTTAGGGTGCATCACCTGAGAATCTTCACTGTCAAGTCACTGCAGCTCCAGCTCTGAAGCTCCTGCATTGAGCATCTTACCCCTGGTGGTCAGTCGGGGGCATGTACCTTGCTTGTGGGCACATCTCCACTGTGGGGCGTGCAGGAGGCCGTTGATCAATGTCTCTCTCTCATCGATGTTTCTAACTTTCTATCTCTCTCCCTTCCTCTCTGTAAAAAATGAATAAAATATATTAAAAAAATAAAAGGTAATAGGTTTATTATTGTAATTTAAAATGAATTAACTAATTATGTTAAATATTTATCAGTTTTAATTTTAAATTGAAAGCCCTGGCTGGTGTGGCTCAGTTGGCTGGGGAGGTCTTCCTCCGTACCAAAAGATTGCTGTTTTGAGTCTTGGTC
>PVJN01009929.1:0-59137 GCA_004026805.1 Lasiurus borealis
GGGCAGGAGTGTGTCTGTCCCTTTCTTCCATAGTGTGATACCTAGCACTGAGGGAGGGCTTCAATAAGGGTTTGAGGGAGGGAGGGAGGGAGGGAGGGAGGGAGGGAAGGAGGGAGGGAGGGAGGAAGGAAGGAAGGAATACATGGAAGGACAATGATAGGGATAAATTTCACCCCTTTAAACTTGACCTAAAGGTTAAACCTATACCAGGAAGGAAGGAAGGAAGGAAGGAAGGAAGGAAGGAAGGAAGGAAGGAAGGAAGGAAGGAAGGAATACATGCTTACACACATGCATGTGTAGATGAGATGGCCCTTTGTAATACCTTCTCTCCTGAATAGACTTGCATTTCAAGCCTAGTCCTCTTCCCTCATCTCCATTCCTGCATCTTTAATACTCTCTGGCCATTGCTCACTGGGTGAGCTGGCATTATTTTAAGATTAAATCTAAGCCGAGACCGGTCTGGCTCAGTGGATAGAGCATCGGTCTGCGGACTGAAAGGTCCCAGGTTCAATTCCGGTCAAGGGCATGTACCTTGGTTTCGGGCACATCTCCAGTGGAGGGTGTGCAAGAGGCAGCTGATTGATGTCTCTCTCTCATTGATATTTCTAACTCTCTATCCCTCTCCTTCCCTCTCTGTAAAAAATCAATAAAAATATATTTTAAAAAAATATTAAATCTAAGTGCATCAGTAGCTCAGCATCTGTACATGCAGATGAAAGAGGCACCTGCCAATGCAATGGGAAATAAGTGATTAGGAACCATTGCCCTTTAACTGGCAAACAGCGTGGCCATCAGAGTGGTACTGTGGTAAACAAAGGCAGGATTTACTTGATGTCCTTGACGTTCCCTGTCATCCGGTGATAAGAAAGACAATGAGAGGGATACATTTCACCCCTTTAAACTTGACCTAAAGGTTAAACTTATACCGGGACAGCGGTATGTGGATAACAACTTATCGGTCTACAGACATTTCTATCTCCGTTAGGATATGAGTTGCTTTGTTGTTACAGAAGCTTTAGGAAAAAGAGCTGGCTGCAGTTCCTTCTGCTTTATCAGGGAGTGTGTGAGAAACAAAGGCTGGAAATACAAAGGAAAACATAAAGATAAATGTGAGGTATAGCTCTAATACAAACAGCCATCCTTGATGTATTACTTAGACAAATGCCTGTTTCAAAACAGCTGAACGGTTTCTTAACCAATGACAAAAAAAAAAAAAAGGAAAATGGTTAATCATTTAGTGCTTATATACATTTTCACCCTCTAGCTATGCTAAAGCAGACTTAAGAAAAATGTGGTTTATTTCACTGGGTTGGCTGAGCAGATAATGATTTAACACTGTTTATAAGTACATGCTTCAAAACCTATCTGTTTCCACCAGTCCTTACGCATACTGTATGGCTGCGACTGCCAAGACCTTTGTCAGGTTTCTGATTTATTCACCCAGAAGTGACAGAGTCATTACTTACAGATATACAAACAGTAGGACTTTTGAGGCTATTGTCTATGTAGTGAGATAATGAAGCAAATATTATAAGAAAGAACTGGATGCTGCAGTGCATACACTGACTAATCATAGAGACACATTGGAGTGGGAAAATATTAAACATTTCCCTTCATGCTCTGATCTAGTTCGGGCAACTTGATCCCTACACCTGCCACCTTGCTCTCAGTCAGAGGACCCACTTATGCCACCACTGGCACCTTGAGAAAAGCATCACCTTCTCATCCTTAAAAGAGACTCCTGTTATGAAACTGTCCGTGATTCATTACTTGATTCTGGTTCAGGCATGGGCAGATTGCTGCACTGGCTAACGTACTGGAATAATAGTCCTCAGATTCCTACTCATGCAGAAGTGCTATGACTTATCAGTGATAACTCCTTAGCCCACAAACCAGAACAAAACAGGGTTCTGTGCCTCGCCTGAACTGGAGCTTGGTAGCAGGTTTTGATGTGAATACCACATGCTCGTCTAGAAGCTTCGAAGTTTGCAAAGTACTCCTGAAAATGTCATTCAGAGAAATAAATTACCGGCTCCTGGAACGTAAGCCACCGGTCTCGGGGTTAGCTGGACCTGTCTGGTCTGGGCCCTGCGACCGAAGGTGCCAGTAATTCCGACAAAATTCTAAAGACATTAAAGGGACCACGGTTCCCGAGCAGGGCGAGAAAAAAGACAGAGGAAGACCCTGAAGCAGCCTCCCAGAATAGATTCAGAAGGGAACAGAGTGAATGTGTCTCCTGGCTCCGGAGGAGGTGGAGCCCGGGACAGAGGCTGAGAGGCAGAGGGGCTGAGGAGGCTTCTGAGGCGGGAACCTGCACCACAGGAGACCGCCCTGCAGGCGGAAATATCCTCTTCCCAGGAGGTGCTGGCCTGGCTCAGAGGGACCGCCCTCCTCCTCCAGGTGCTGCTGGAGCAAGTCTATGAATCCAACACCACTGCCCGGGCAGCCAGAACCTGGGCCGCCAGTGGGGGATGTTTCCGCTGCTGGTAAATGCGGACCTCGGTGCAAACCTCTCCCTCAGTTCCCCTGTAAGATTATGTTAACTGCAAGCTGACCCCCAGCAGAGGAGAGGCCTCTGCCTTCCCCAGCTGCTGCCCAGCCCGGGCCCCGGCCGCCCTCTCAGAAGGCACATTGCAGCTGGCAGGTGGCAGGTGGCAGGTGATCCCAGCGGGCCAGCCTCTGCTGCGCCAGGGAGTATAAGATGCTCTACAAGTGCCCGGTGCGAGATGCTGGCCACTGACTCATGAGGTTAATGTCTCCATGCTGCTGTGTGAGTCAATCAGGGCAGACGCGGTAGAGAGGGTAAGAGTACATTTAAAATATATATATTTTATTGATTTTTACAGAGGATAGGAGAGGGATAGAGAGTTAGAAACATCGATGAGAGAGAGACATCGATTAGCCGCCTCCTGCATGCCTCCTACTGGGGAAGTGCCCACCACCAAGGTACATGCCCTTGACCGGAATCGAACCTGGGACCTTTCAGTCCGCAGGCTGACGCTCTATCCACTGAGCCAAACCGGTTTCAGCAAGAGTCCATTTTTATGGTGCAAAATTTCCAGCACAGACAAGAGCGGAGTAAGTATGACAGTGAGCCCTCAGTTACCCATCACCCAGTTTTAACCGTTACCGCAGTGTTTTGCTTTCTGTTGTTCTTTTTTCCCCTTTTCTTTAGAACTCACTTTCTATTCAGATTTGCCCAGTTGTCTCTCAGCTGTCATTTTCATTCTTACGTTGGAATCAGGATCCAAAGTAGCCCAGGTTGCTATCGCTATGTCTTAGGTTAATTCTGGCATTCTTTGTTCCTAGAACTTTTTTTTTAATATATTTTATTGATTCTTTACAGAGAGGAAGGGAGAGGGATAGAGAGCCAGAAACATCGATGAAAGAGAGACATCGATCAGCTGTCTTCTGCACGCCCCCCACCAGGGACGTGCCCGCAACCAAGGTACACGCCCTTGACCAGAATCGAAGCCAGGATCCTTCAGTCCGCAGGCCAATGCTCTATCCGCTGAGCCAAACCGGTTTCTGCTCGAACTTCTTCAGGTGCCCTGTGAACCCAGAGGCCAGAGCAGCACAGAGTGCCTGTTGCATCAGGAGCTAGAGATTCTCAGCTCCTCCAAGATGAGCACAAGGCATGCGCCCTCAGGCCGTTTGGGAAATTAGCACAAAATTGGAGGCCTTTGCTCTTCCCCACCCTCCCCCTTTCGCTCTGTCCGTTTGCCCACAGCATCCATCCATCGGTTATTCCTTCACCTTCTGCTCGCTCATTCCTGCGCCCTGTAAAGTGTGCAGCTTTCCTTCTGGGGCAACGTCTCTTCATCATGGCTTCCCGCCAACGTCCAAAAGAAATGGGTCCCGGCCCCTAGGCCATCTGCTCTGGGCAGGAGACGTTTTCCTTCTGTTCATGCTGAGAACGAAGCTTCTGGAACCTCTGTGTGCATTGCCTCCCAGAGCAAGAAGCAGGGAGGCCATCCGTCTGCAAAGACCTTCTGCACATTGACTGGAACCGGGTCCCAGCAGGGTCTCCGTCCTCCCCTAAACCACACCGCCGTCCCGGGGCCTGTGCCACACACAGGCCACATGGCACAGCCAGGCCCACCTCAGGGAGCTCCTGGCACTGCTGTTTCAAAGCACGGGGGGCGCACCATGCCGCTGTTTGCCACAAGGACTTGTTCTGGAGCCACAAGTGAGGCTCTCTAACAGGCCCCGTGAAAAGTCCCGCGAGGAAAAGGCTGGGACCTGCCAGAGGCTTCAAGTGGCTGCCAGGTGGTGAGGCACCAAATGGCCAAGCATCTGGCTGGGGCACCGATGACGCAATCACTGAAAGAAGCCCAGGCCCGGGCTTGTGTTTGTTGATTTGTTTTTCCCTAAAAGAAGCATTTTACCACGTTTCCATCTGCGCCCTTCCCTCCCCAAACACCGGAAGGACCCCGGCCTCCACCACCTGCTGCCATGGCCCACGTGATGGGTCCTCTAACTACAGGTCCCCCGTGCCAGCCTGCTGACTGGCCAGTGTGAAGACACGACGCCAGAGCTAATTAATTCATGCTGGTCTACAGTCTGTGAAAATCTTTATTCAAAACCGAACTCATTTCCAAACGAGCCAGCCACCAAAGGACCAGCACGGGATGGCTCCCCTCAGGGGCAGCGGGCAAAGCCCCAATCGTAGAAAGGGAGAGTAGAAGGCTGTCGCCAGAGGCTGGAGGACAGAGCATTCGTGTCTCAGGGTGTGGAGTTTTGCAAGAGGAGAAAGTTCTAGGGATCTATTGTACAATGATATGAAAATACACCACTGAGATGTACACTTAAATGGGTAGGATGGGCCTGGCCAGTGTTTCTCAGTGGTTGAGCATCAACCCGTGAACCAAGAGGTCCCTGGTTCAATTCCCAGTCAGGGCAGATCAGTGGTCCTCTCTCATCTACACTGAGTGGGCACATGATAATGATCTCTGAGCACATAATAATCTGGCCACTCAGTGTACTTCTCTTGAGTGCCTCATTTATTTGACATCAAAGATACTATAAATCGTGCACCTGATCAGTTTTCCCCTTTGCACTGGCTGATAGAAAGCTCGGGGCAAATAGGTGGTTGATCTCCAGTAAAAGGCTGGAATACTTTTGGTACCCGTCTGAGATACAAATACACTGAGTGGCCAGATTATTATGTGTTCAGAGATCATAATAATCTGGCCACTGAGTGTATGTTTCTAACTCTCTTTCCCTCTCTCTTCCTCTCTAAAATAATAAAAATATTTTTTTTTAATTTTTAATGGGTAAGATGATAAATTTAATGTCATGTGTTGTTTTTTTTGCCACAATATAAATAGATACGTAAATAGATAAATAAAAACTTAGGTCAAGCAATCTCACTTGATTTGGCCCTGAACCAAAAATAAATACCTTCTACAGTTTTGCACTTCTCATCTTTACACTCCTCTTCCTCTTCCTTTTTTTTAGTAAATGGAAAAACTGAAGATTTCCCCTTTAACTTCTATGTCACCAAAGTCAGTCGACGATTTTGGTATTGTTGGGTTTTTTAAATCTATGCTGGAGCTCAGAGAAGGCATTCTTTTGGAATATAAACCACTTACTTGTATGCAATATTAATTACTCTTTCCTGGAGATTTTCATTTTACTAATTAAGAGGGAACAGAGTTGAATTTTTAGCACTTATCAAATTGTATCTCTAAAAGAAAATCCAATTGTGGAATCTCCTAGAGTTCCTTATAAGCACAATCACAAGGGCCTGGGTCAGAAATGCTGTCCGGAGTCTCCATAGCTTCCTGCGTGTTTACCAGATGCCCCCACCATGCCAGCTTCCACATTCGTCTGTAAATGTTTTCCCATGGCTGATCCTTGGGGCTCCTGGAAAGGGAGCCTTCAAAACCCCCACATGGCAGTGGTGGGGAAGCCCCCCGAGGCAGTGCCCTCTCTCTCCTATTGAAGATTCTTAATCTGCTTCAAGCAAGTGGGTCTCCTAGACAAAAGGGAGGGGCCCGGGCTGCCAACAGGGGTAGAAACATCCCTAAGCTGAGACTATCCCCAGTGCCAGTCCAGCAGGAGCCAGCTGAGGATTCTCAATGCTCCCTGCCCAGCAAGATCCCCAGAGAGCTTTTGGAAAAGGGATGCCCAGGACCAACTGAATCAAAATCGCTGTGAGATGGAGCCCCGGTGCCAAGACCGGTTTGGCTCAGTGGATAGAGCATCGGCCTGCAGACTGAAGGGTCCCAGGTTTGATTCCGGTCAAGGGCATGTACCTTGGTTGTAGGCACATCCCCAGTGGGGGGTGTGCAGGAGGCAGCTGATGGATGTCTCTCTCTCCTCAATGTTTCTAGCTCTCTGTCCCTCTCCCTTCCTCTCTGTAAAAAATCAATAAATTTTTTTTTTTTTTAAAGATGGAGCCCAGGCCTTGGACTCTGTTTTTTGAAGCATCCTGGAGATTCTGATTCACAGTGAGTCTAGAACTGCGGCCTATAGCACTCGGATGCTCTTCATGGGGTGTAAGGCAACACCAACGCCCTCTCCTTGCCCCCTGCTCCTCTCTTCTCAGGGAAAAGGCCAAGCTTTTTCGTTGTCCTACGTCTTCTCTGTGCAAAGTGCCATCCTCCTCCAGCCTCTGCGTCACCCGGGAGCTGGAGGGAAGTGCAGAATCGTGGGACCGTCCACACCTAGTGAAGGACAAGCTGCGTTTAACAACATCCCCAAGCGATCCTCTGCACATTGAGGCGGGAGAAGCCCTCTACCATGCCGTTATATAGTGTTTTGTGTTTTTTGTGTTTTGTTTTTATGTTTCGGGTTCTTTCTCAGCATCTCTGAAAATAAAGGATGCTATTTGAAATACGGCTGCCTGTCCTCATTATGTCCGCCAAGGGCTGTCCCTCCAGATAAAGCAATTTCCGTTCACATGTCCGCTGTCACCCTGACATCACAGGGTCGGGAAAAGCGGTTTTCTCTGAAGCTGAACTCTGTCCCTTGGCCCAGACGATCCCCTCGGCCTCTGCGCTGTTTCTCAACAAGAAACAGAAGAAACCGCACCCTGACACCCAAAGGCCAAGAGAGAAGAGTGATGTGCATGTGGGGGTGTCGAAGGCATTAGCACATCCCCTGAAAATTTCATTTTCCCTTCCCATCCAGATCAAGCCCAGAAAATAATTTATATTGAAGTTTCTTAACGTTTCCAATTAGAAAATCTTGGAAAGTAGCTGACCTATATTTACTGTAACCATACTTTCCAAACAAAAATTCCAGACGCCCGCTCTGATAAGCCTCTGTTACTTACCACACAATTTAAAAATAAAGCGTGTGGGGTTTTTGCTACTTAAAATAACCCATGTTCCTTTTAGAGAGCAAGAAGAGGTCAAAAAAGAAACAAACCGGCTGCAGACCCACCATCCAGAAATAGCCCCTATTAACCCTTTGGCCCATATTTCTCTTCGGTTTCTGTCTGTAACCGAAGGTCATTTTCATTGAGGAGTACACTGTATATATAATTGTGCAACCCGAATTTTCCAATTAAAGGTATGTCACAAGCGTTTTGTTATATCACTGAAGATTCTGTGTAAACCTTACTTTTCATGGCTGCATAATAGTCTATCTTTGCAAACACCATCATTATTTTTATCCACTATAAATATCATGGAAAATTTAGATTGCCATCGTTTTCTTGCTGTTATTAACAATACTGTGACAAACTTTCATATACACATATTTTTGTTCACACTTTTGGAAATTTCCATAGCATATCCAAGAAGCAGAGCTATTGCATGTTGGGATAAGATCTTTTTAAATCTCTCCATAAACATCACCAACATTTTTTAAAATATATTTTGATTTTTTACAGAGAGGAAGGGAAAGGGATAGAGAGTTAGAAACATCGATGAGAGAGAGACATCGATCAGCCGCCTTCTGCACACCCCCTACGGGGGATATGCCCGCAACCAAAATACATGCCCTTGACCGGAATCGAACCCGGGACCCTTCAGTCCACACCAATGCTCTATCCACTAAGCCAAACCAGTTTCGGCACCAACATTTTTTTATGGAAACATTTACCAACTCGTATTTAACACCTGTTCCTGGCAGTACTCATGAGAAAATCCTTTAAATCAGTACTACTCCAGAGAATTTGGAAAGTTGTGAAAACCTATTTATTGAGCACTTACTATGTGCCGCACACTTTGCTACGTGCTTTCTATGTACTGTCACTCCTCACAAAGCACCATGAGAAAGGACAAGATGTTATAGCTGCCATCTGACATGCACAGAACCCTGGTGACTAGATCACATTATTCAGCCACCCGTTGTAGAGCTGAAGTTATGGGGGGCGCATTCCCTGAGGGTGTGTTTTCTGACTCCAGTGACCAGGCCCCTCCAGAGGCTTCCGCAGCGAGGCTCCCAGACAGAGCGCGGAGAGGTCCTACCGGCTGAGCAGCCCAAGGACAGACAGCTGCCCGGGCGGAGATCCCTGTGCATGAGGCCAGGACAGCCCTGGGCAGTGCCATGCTCTCAGCCACACCGGCGAGTATGGGAACAGCGAAGGAAAGGACACCATGGCGAGCCAGGCTGCGTGGTCACTTCTGAGCACGCGTGAGACTCCAGAAGCCCCGTGGACAGAGTGTGGGACTCATGGAGAGCGAAGCACGGGGGCCTTCAGAGCTCTAGAGTGGGCGCCGAGGCCATGGCGATCCTATTGAACCCAAGGCCGTCCTGACCCAAAGAAAGGTAGCTTCCATCTTTCCTTTGCAGGTGAGTGGGGCGACTCCAGACACCCCAGCTTGCACATTCTGCAGGCTGTTCATGCCAAACACAAAACTTCTGCAATCTCTGGCTGCGCTCTGCTGTCTTTCAACAAGCAACTTGTTGTACAGGTGTCTTTAAAATAAAATAAAATCCCGGCGATGATTATCAGAAGTGAGAACACCAAGTGGAAAAGCTATAATATAATTTGCGTGTTCTGGGATTTCTGATATGAGGCCCACAGTCCCTACGTGATCCTCGTGTGGAATTCACTGGGTTGTGAGCCCCTAACATTGTGTACACGCTCTGGTGATACATGAAGACACGTGAATTTTTTTTGCTGCACTCTTATAAGATTCTCAAAGGGATGTTTAAAAAGAATTACTGAGAACCGTTCATTTTTGACAGTCACGGGTTTTAAAATCTAAATGGATGAGAATCAAACATCACTTCACTGTGTGCAAAGCAAAATTTGTGATAAGTATAGTTACATTAGCACTTTCTGTTTTGAGAAGTGCCATTATCGAGACACGCTATCCTAGCTAAATACTTGGTTTAGTTAACCAGAAACAGAGTGTAATGAGTTAACTTCCCAATGGTTATTCCTTGCTGGTGATAGGTTATCACCTCGGTCTTAACCGCTTTGCACAGTAGAGACTTTGAACTGCATTTTGGGGATCAAGAGCCTGAGACTCAGAGAGTTAAGTAACACGTTAAGCCCTTGATAAATGCGAGGCCAAGCTTTTAACACAGGCCTGGTGGGTGCTGAAGTCTGTGGGTTTTCCAACAAGGCAAACCACTCTATTCTGAAATTTATCATCTGTTTTCCGAAATCAGAATGTTCAGTTTAAGTTTTTCCTTTCACGGGGGGTGGTTAAGCTAGAATGCTTTATAGCAGCCATTCCGTTCGCCAGCTGGATCAGGAGTGACTTTAAAATATTAGCAGTCCTGACATGGTAAGGTCAGCGCCATGCATTTTCTCTGACTTGCTCTGAGCAGCGAGTCAGTGGCAGCCTGAAACGCTGCTGAAACCCCGTCCAGCGCTTCCCAAGAGCCCCCCCTCTCGGGCCACATGAAGCAGCCGAATGGACCCAGGAGAACCCAGAGTCCAGAATGGCAGGCTCTGCTCTGCCCACAGCTGTGCCCAGAGAACGGGGGGAGGCGTGAGGACCCGGTACCTCTCACAAAATGGGAGTCCTACCACCAACCTCCCTGGGCCGTGGGGAGCACCAGATTTGGGGCTGAAGTCTCCCCAGTGGCAAATGGCTTCTAAAGAATATACACAACTGCACGTGTGTGTTATGAAGCGGGGGTTCCCTAGGAGAACATGCCGGGGAGAGGAGGAGACATTGCTTACAGCTTGAAAACAGAGTGTTCAGAATGGGAAGACAGCAGGGTGGGGGTTCTCTCAATCATTGGGGCTTGTCTTTCGTGTGCAGCCACAAGGTAATCCCTGATTCATGACCACAGTCACCATCACCGTCCCCGTTTCCCAGTAGCTGGGAAGCGTTTAATCCCCAGCACAGCGATTTTCTCCGTTAGCGAGAGGAAGAGAGGAAGTGGGGAGGCCTGGCTCCGGGGGCGGTCTGAGACGCCCCAGCACACCCGGGCTCCAGAGAACGTCTTGATGGAGATGCTGGAAAGCACAGCTCGCTCTACCTTAGCCAATCACAGTTTCCACCGCAGCTTCCAGAACTCTATCTTGTGTGTTTGCTGGCAGATCCCCGCCTGAGTTATTGGATTCTCACACACTCCGGTCAAATATCAGCTTGTGTCCTGAGGACTGAGTCACCAACATCTCAGACTGCCAGCGTGGCCCCGGCCTCCTCCGATGGTGTCACTGTGCGGGGACAGCCTCCCGTGAGCCCAGGCACGCCCGCTCCTGAGCAGACTTCCTTCTGGACACACCAATGGAGCTGTGGACAGCTGCTTGCCAATGACAACTCTGACCCGTGCGGATTTACCCTGGAGAAATGTCATTTCTAAGTCATCACCCGAAGCCTCGCCGGTGTTCTCCGTGGAGGGATATCGCCCCCTAGGGAGCACTTGGGAAATCTGTGGGACCTTCTCTGATAATGCCGAAGTTCGGGTGTCCGGGCATTTAGTGAGTGAAGGCCAGAACATGAGACCATTTTGTTGGACTTCTCAGTGTCACACCGAACAGTTACGTAGGTGAGAAACGTGTCTACGGTTTTCTGAGCCTGGAACCCAACTCCGTTTTTACATATAAATAGAAAGTGTTTTGCACGGTTTTAGAAGAAAGATGCTGAATTTTCTAAGAATGCAGCCGTCATGTAAGCCAGAGAGAGAATTTTACATTGTGTCTTCTAAGTGTTACCGAAGAGTGTGCATCATTTCAAAAAATTATGGCATCCACCGCAACCCAGCTCACACCATAGCAGCCACCTGTCCAACACGGTGTCTGATCAGAGGCCACACTCAAATGGTTCTGGCTAAGCCCGCACCAGGCCTCTCATGTGGTGGTACCTAAGCTCTGCATATTGGAAAGAAAGCTGTGTTACTTCATTGTAAATGCCTTTCTTTTTCCTTTATCACCCAGGCACTACGCTAGTTTTTTAAAATTAATCTCCGTAGGTGAGTGACATAACCTAGGAATATGATAATAAACATATTTGACCGAAACTGGTTTGGCTCAGTGGATAGAGTGTTGGTCTGTGGACTGAAAGGTCCCAGGTTCAATTCCAGTCAAGGGCGTGTGCCTTGGTAGCAGGCACATCCCCAGTGGGAGGCATGTAAGAGGCAGCTGATTGATGCCTCTCCCTCATTGATGTTTCTAACTTTCTATCTCTTTCCCTTCCTCTCTGTAAAATATCAATAAAATATATTTTTAAAAAATAAACATATTTGTTTTTTTTTAAGAGTCTTTAAATTTGAATCAGATTTAAACACTAGAGTAAACCATGAAAACTCCTTAGCTTAAGTGTTAACTAACTAAAGGTTTTTTTGGATTTTTAGATAGAATGTGAAATTAACTATTTCTGTTTAATGGTTATAAGGGGCAATGTTATTATGAGTTTTTAATATTCAACCATGGGTACCCCTGAAATAACATGGGAAGTTTTTAAAATTACCAATATCTGAACCCATGCCCTGACAGATGAAATCAAAATCTAAGTATCGAATGCATGTACTGAAACCCTAAGACAATCCCTCAGAGGAGTGATTCTCCATCCTGAGCACATATGAGGAGGTACCCCTAAAGGTGGCAGCACCCCCAGTAAGAACACCTAGGTGACACCTGGGCCACATTATTTTCTGAATATTTCCCAAGTGAATCTAATGTGACCATGGTACGGAAGAGTGACTAGGGGTTCTGAGAAGGTGAGGTGTCGGTCAGTGAAGGCTACCCACTCTGGAACTAACTCCTTGGGCTTTGTGTCTATGCCATATCACTTACTTCTCTGTGCCTCAGTTTCCTCCCCTGTCAAAAGAGGGTCACCACAGCCTCTGCCTCAGGGGGTGTGAGAATTAAACAAGTTAACACATGGAAAGCCCATGGACAGCACCGGTTGTCTTCTGCACTCGGCTGTCACCCAGTGAGAACTGGGTACATATTAGTAAGACACTCAGTACAATCCCATGCCTGTGAAGCATCATTCAGTTGTCACATCTGATTAACCCGTTTCTAAAATGATAGAATATTCTGATTTCAAACTGCTTCAAAGGGGGCAAACAACCATTGTTCCAATTTTCACATACTTTAGTCCCACTCATGATTCAGTCAAAGTAAGACATTGTTAAGTCAGGTCTCCTGTGTTCTACACTATTCAACTGTTGGCCAGAGTCCAAGGCCAAGGGTAGAGGCTGGAGTCAGCCCCAGAAAGAGCCTGGAAGAAGAAAGTATCCTAGAGTCCTTTTAAAGTAAGCACCAATACTCTCTCTCCAGCACATTTTTCCATGTTCAGTATGTTTTGAGAGTATGTCTCAATGTATCTGAGGTATGAGAAAAATTCAGATCTTCAGGACAACAGAGAGGTGAGGGAAAATAAGACGGCAGGGAGCTAGGACGCAGGGGTTACAGGATGACTCGGAAAGGAGGACATTTCTCCAGAGCTCGGATGGTGGACGACACAAAGGAAACTCGCTGGAGCAGCTGTCCGGCGAGCTCCACGCATGCACAGACACTTCAGTATTATTTTCCTGGCACTCGGCAACTCATTCCCCAGATCTGAGCGCATCAGCTCCATCCTGACTGACGCTGCGGCCACTTCCCCGGGAGAGGAAGACCAGCCAAGCTCCTCGCAAATGGGAACGGTCATTCGCATCTCTTCTCAGCTTCTTCTGTTTTAATCCACAGCGGTGTGTGTGTGTGTGTGTGTGTAGTTTTGTGTGTAGACAGTTTTATAACCTGAGTGATCTATTCCTTCTAAGACGTAAGGAGAGTCAGTCTACCTTCTACCAAGGAGGTAAGCCTGACTCCTCCGAGAAAGACAAGGTGGCAAGCTTGCCCAGTTCTCCAGCACCCCCACCCATGCTGAAGACGGTGTAGCTGCCATTTTTCTACACACCTTCCCTTATCATGTGCCGCAATGTCTTCTGGAATGGGAGTTAGCAAACTTTTCCTTTAAAGCTCCAGACAGTAGATGTTTTAGGCTTTGTGGGTTGTCTGTGTCTCAGTCTTTCTCTTCCTTCATTAATTTAAAAATTATTTCTAGCTCCAGGGATGTACAAACACAAAAGCCAGAGCTGGCTTGTGGCCTGCAGTGTGCCCACCCAGCTCTTTACAGATCTGATCAATGAGCGCCCAGGACTTGGTTGGGGCTAAGGTTTGTGTCCTGGGCGGAGCAGAATAGGGGCTGGGTGGGGAGTAAGAAGAAGGTGGAGTCGGGAAGGACAACTAGCAGGGCAGGGACAATATCCAGATCCTTAATGCAGAGGGGCAAACCCTCTTACATCTTACTTTCAGTGTCTCAGCTTCTTTCCTTTTTTTCGGACTTAAAGAAGGGTGAGAGGAGAGAGGTGGGGAGAATTTTCCATGTATAAGAAACAGCCTTGGAAGGCAGAAATAAGAGCTCCTGGAGAAAAAGGAGGCACGCTGCCCACGGTCAAAGACATGGGTTCTCTAAGCTCAGGATCCTCTCCTGAGCTTAGAGCAAGCCACTGCACGCTCGGTGTCACCTGGCCGTCCTCGCAGTGCCCTGTGGAAGTGGGCTCAGGTCTGTGCAGAAACACGCAGCCAGTCTGGCTGTGCTGAGCTGAGGGGAATAACTGCTCTATGTCCCTGACCCAGGTCTGTGTCTTTCTGGGCCTGGACCCTGAACAAAGGAGCCTGCAGAGAAAGGAGCTACGAGCCAGGAAGTCATCCTCACAGCACGCTGTGACTCTTCAGATGGGCTCCACACGTCTCAGGCTGTCCGCGTGAAGAGTCAGAAGATGGGGAGACATTTGAGAGCCATGACTGTTTTGTCCACTTCTGTGTCTGATTCTGAATCTAGAACAATACCGGGCACATTACGGATATTTAGTGAAAGTGAAAGGAGGGGAGAAAGGAAGGGAAAAGGAAAGAAAAGAAGGGAGGGAGAGAGGGGAGGTGAGCAGGAGGAACTCACTTGAGGTCTTATGTAAACACTGTCATAAAGATTTACTGTGGCTTTTCAATTTTCTAAACAGAAATAAGACATCTCTAGTTCTGTCGCTTGAAAGGTTCCCCTGCGGTTGGGGACCTTTCTTCAGCCCAGGGCCATTTGGATCTTTATAACATCACTGAGGGCCATTCACAATTATCAGCTTAAAAACTAGGATCCTACATTTGGTCATTTCATTAACTCACTCCAATGCCTGGGCAGGCTTCATACAACCTGCAGGCCAGACGTTCCTCACCCCTGTTTAAAGTAAAGGGTAATCTTACCTATGACTCCTTACCCACAGCTTGAGGAGAAGATCCAGGAGGAAACTAAAGCAATGAAGATTGAAAAAAAAGAACAAGGTTGGAGGGACACAACACTGGATATCAAACTATACTGCAAGGCCATTGCCCTCAGAACAGCCTGGCACCGGCATTAAGACCATGGAACAAAACAGAGCGCCCAGAAATCAGCCCCTGTCTCTATGCTCAATTAATATTTGACAAAGGAGGCAGAACATACAGTGGAGTCAAGACAGTCCCTTCAATAAATGGTGTTGGGAATATTGGGCAGTTACATGCAAAAAAATGAAACTAGACCACCAGCTTATACCATACACAAGAATTAACTCACAAATGGATAAAAGACTTAAGTGTAAGTCAGGAAACCATAAAAATCCTAGAAGACAGAGGCAGCAAAATCTCAGACCTCTCCTGTAGCAATATTTTTGCCACTGTATCTCCTAGGGCCAGGGAAACAAAGGAAAAACTAAACAAAGGAGACGAAATCAAAGTAAAGAGCTTCTGCACAGAAAAGGAAACCACCGACACAAATGAAAAGAGACCCACTGTATGGGAGAGCACATTCACCAGAGATGCATCTGATGAGGGGTTAAATTCCAAAATATATAAAGAACTTACACAGCTCAACACTAGAACCAGGAAGACAATCCAATTTAAAAATAGGAATGGACCTGAGGAGACACTTCCCCAAAGAGGACATACAGCTGGCCAAAAGACATGAACAAATGCTCAATGCCATTAACCATCCGAGAGATGCAAACTAAAATGACAATGAGCGATCACCTCACACCTGTCAGAATACCATCAGTAAGTCAACAAGCAACTACAGCTGGCGAGGATGTGGAGAAAAGGGAACCCTCATGCTCTGCTGGTGGGAGTGCTTGAGGCAGCTATCCAGGCTTGATGAGACTGAGGTCTTCACCATGGCCGTGACAATGAGAGCAAGCAGGTCCAAATGGCGTTGGAGGGGACCCAGCGGTGGTAGTGATAACAGAGTAGAGTTCCCCCATGCAATACCTTGGTTGGCTGCAGCCCTTTTCAGAGCCATGATGAGTAGAGCAGCCTCAGTACTAAACCAGGCGCTCCCAGGACAGGACTCGACCACAGAAAATGTCAGAAAGCCAAAGTCATTGAGACTTGGGAGACCCAAAAATTAACCCAAATAAGCGACTTTGCCCCTCTTTTCCAAAAAGGAAATTAAGCAATTCAGCCACCAATTCACCAGCAAGTCCCACATTCTCCAAATAAAAGGGCAAATGTGAACCCCGACGAAGCCCCCGGAGGCCCTGGGCTGGAGCGGAAGCATCTGGTGTCCAGGGAAAGCGGACCCGCTGAGAGTTAAGGGCTGGAGGGGCGCCAGGAGAGCAGGAGCCAAGCTGTGGCCAAGTCTGGAGAAACTTCACAGCTCATCAGACCCCGGCCTCTGCTTTCTCACCACCTACACAAATATTTCTGGATTTCTCCCTGTGATCCAGGCTGATAAGCTTTGGGGGAAGTGTATAAAGTAGCAGTCTTACAAACTTCCGTTGTACCAATCTTTCCTTTAATGATGACCTGCCTTTAATTATTAGAAATTGTAAGAGCCAGTCTCTTGAACACTGATTCCCTCGGGGTCTTTTTTAAAGAAAAACGTGGACAGAACCCTGCTGCTCCATGGCACAGCGTGTCGTTATCCATCAGTACCTCCAGGCCCCCCACAGAAAACAGGGGTGCCCAACAGAGAATCCAACCTACAGCAGAAGACAGTGAGTTCCTTCTCCGGCCTCCCAGCAACCAATTAAAGTCCAGCCATTTCCTTTCTGCCTGGGAGGAAGGGGAGCACCTGAACTGGTCAGGGCAGGCTCTATGTCCTGTGCAGTAACTAAAGGCCCAGACACCTGAGGGGCTAATGCAAAGGCTCGTTTCTTTGTCATGTTCCATGTCTAACACAGACATGCAAGGGGCTGAACTCTTGACAGCCACTTAGTGGTCATGGCTAAGAAACCAGTCACCATCTCCAGTTGCTGATTGTAGAATCAGAGAGAAGATACGTGGAAACTACCTCACAGTCTCTCAATGCTTCTACCTAGAAAGAACACCTAATTCCCCTCACATTTCACCAGCCAGAGTGAGTTACGTGGCCACACCTCCCTCCCGGCAGACAGGGAAGGGAAGTCGTGCCACGTGCTCAGAAAGGGGGACCAGAAATAGCTGGTGAAAGGCACTGATGGCAAACACAGTGCCCACCTGTGGAGACAGTCCAAGCACTAAGCCGCCAGGGACTAGCTGTAAGTGAAAGGGGAGTTGAGAAAAGAGGCTCAAATAGTTGAGAAGATTTCACAGAGAAGCCGGATCAAGCGTGGTCTTCAGGAAGTGGCAAGAACTGGGTAATCTCTGAGGAAGGCATGAGAGACAGAATGGGGATGGCATTGGCAATGACTCCGAGGGCATCCTGAACACGGCATGATGAGGAAACTAGCTGGGAGTGTTCTACATTACTGGAACTTTCTTTCCCTAAACAGCTGTTGTATGACTTGGCATCCCTGAGGTTCACAGCAGAATAAAAAATATAGTCTAACCTGGCCATAGAATACCGGGAAATACATCATTCTGCTATATTATGCTTCGCTAGTACCTAATAAACAGGAGCACAACCGACAGATGGGGACATCTGGGAACACAGTGCCCAACCTCCCCGCACTCTGCAGGCTCCAACCATTACAGCCACAGGTCACAGGCTGTGAGGCTCGCAGTAGTCCGGACGTTCTTCTCATTGGTCTCGGGACCCACCAGTGTGCAGTCTGACAATCCTAGGCGAACCTCTGTACTCACAAACTCTTAGAGACAAGTATGCTGCCTAAATCTGTTCCCTTACAGAAGCCCAGCACACAATCACCAAATTAATGAGCTCTTAGCAGCAAACAGAAGAAAGGCAGAGAATGACTTTGTGGTTCTTTCACTATAACGTTGTGATTCGATCACAAAGCAAAGCTACAAATAGGAGATGCAGAAAACCACCAGAAATTTCTAACTCTAGACAAGAAAGTGCAGTTATAAATAAGTGAAAAACAGCACAGTGAAAACTCTGGTTTGTAAAGGTAAATCTGAAAGTAGCATGCAGGTGGACTGAAGACAGTGGAGTCACAGAGACCTCATGGAGAGATGCTATATTCATTTAGACATGGACACAAGAAGGGACATTGGAGCCCTAACCGGTTTGGCTCAATGGATAGAGCGTCGGCCTGCAGACTGAAGGGTCCCAGGTTCAATTCTGGTCAAGGGCAGGTACCTTGGTTGCAGGCACATCCCCAGTAGGAGGTGTGCAGGAAGCGGCTGATCGATGTCTCTCTCTCATCGATATTTCTAACTATCTCTCTCCCTTCCTCTCTGTAAAAAATCAATAAAATATATATTTTTTTAAAAGAAGGGAAATTAGAGAGCCTTATGTAAAAAAAAAAAAAAAAGAGAGGTACAGAAAGAGCAGATTTAAAGAATGAAGGCAAGTGAAAGATGACTCAAGGCTTTCCAACCTGCAAAAGGTTCTCTTAACCATGAGTGCATGTGGAGAAGTAGGGACCCCTCTTCCTGGATGGCATCAGGGAGGAAGGTCATTTGTGAGCAGAGCCCTGAAGGAAACACAGATTTGGCTGCAGCCGAGTGTTAAACGCCTCACTGTGATTCACTTGATCCAGTGGGGGAGCCTTCGGTAACACCACCTCAGAACTGTCATTGTAGGGACCAATGAAAGAGTCAGGGAACTTTTTTTGTTGGATAAAACAGCAAAATAATTCTAGTTTTGGAAGACTAATGAACATCGGATCATTATACAATGAGAATATTAAACCAGTATTATCTAATTACCTACATATCTGTAGAGCTTCCAGATCTGGGGGTGGCGCCTCTGACACTCCTTGATCCAAGCAACACTTGTGTTGCTGAGACTTGTATTTACCAAGTTTTCAAACTGAGAACGAGCAATCACGATGTAAAGGAACTTGGGAGCCCTTTACTGACAGGAAGAATGTGACAGTCGTTCTGAAAATTACACCACCCCCTCCTCAGGTAACCTTTGCTTTTTCATTGGGTTCTATTAACACCAGGTACTGCAACCTCATAATTTGTTCCACCTTCCCCGCTCTTATCTTCGGGGTATCTCTAAAGACTAGACCGGTTACAGCTCACTTGCTGCCTTTACGCTTACATTGGACTTTTCTTCCTCAGCTAGCGGGTTGGACAGCTACTTCCCAATGTTAACCTTCCATAGCTGCTTCCAACACGGAATACTTTAGAGTTAAACAAGTTTGGCCTCGGGACAGTCTGAAATCTGCTCTAGAAGGAAAAGACACAAAAATAAACGAGACAGCGCATTCTATTTCTGGGTTCAGCTCGTTGAAAACTGTTAAAGTCTTACTCTGACATTTACAGAGCAATTCCAAGAATGCTTAATAGAACGGGCTTTGAATGTCTGTCTTCATCGGCAGTGCCCGTTTATACATCACTGGTGTATAATTATAGGTCAGCGCTAATGCTAAAAATTTGGCAAAGGAGGCAAACTTCCGTGGGCTCAATGGAGCTGAGCTATCCAGGGAAACTGCCCCGGGGGGAGTGAGAGGTCAGGCTCCAGCAAAAGTGCTCAGACCTCCTCCCTCTATGAAGCTGGTCCCAGCTAAAATGGACTTTATACTAATAGTTATCTGCCCTGAGTCCGTGCAGAAGCAGATGCAAATCTTTCCTGAAGCAACAGCACCACATAAACTTTCTCGATTCCCCAGCAGGAAGATCATCCAATTTGAGCTCACAACCAAAGACCGGATTTGCAAGGAAAACATGTGTCTAATGAAGCGTATCGGAATTAAATGTTTGAAGGAATGAAGTGTGAAATCACTAAAATGAAAAAGCAGCAAAAGACTATTAAAAATGACCAGACAGCCAAAACTGGTTTGGCTCAGTGGATAGAGCGTTGGCCTGCGGACTGAAAGGTCACAGGTTCAATTCCGGTCAAGGGCATGGACCTTGGTTGCGGGCACATCCCCAGTAGGAGGTGTGCAGGAGGCAGCTGATCTATGTCTCTCTCATCAATGTTTCTAACTCTCTATCCCTCTCCCTTCCTCTCTGTAAAAAATCAATACAATATATATATTTTTAATGACCAGACAGAAACTGTCAGTGTCCAGAGGTTATGCATTATCTTTCCAGAGTAGGTCCCGGCGAGAGAGCTGGTTCTTGGCAAACCTAATGTACCCCCTGTTGGGGGAGGTTCCCTCCCGGCATCTCTCTCCGGTGTCCCTACAGATCTTCCAAATCACTCTCTTCCTGGACTTCCGACCTTACTGCAGGTTGCTCTGTTTGGTGAGCAGCTACTCTATAAATTTGAGATGACTAAGGTTTCAAAGGGAAAGAAGAAAGAGAGGAAGGAGGGCAGCAAGGGGTGTCAGGCCATCCAACTTGCAGGTCTGGTCTTGCCTTGCAGAAAGCCTTGCACAACCCATGAACACACGGTCTATTAGAAACCCCAGGAGCCTGTTCCTCAGATGTAGTTACCATATTTTCCGGCGTATAAGACAACTTTTTAACCCAGGAAAATCTTCTCAAAAGTCGGGGGTCGTCTTATATGCCGGGTGTCATCTTATAGGGCAGGTATATCCCAAACTCTATATTTTAACTGGAAAAGTTGGGGGTCGTCTTATATGCCCAGTCATCTTATATGCCAGAAAACATGGTACTATTTCCAGTTACCCAACCCGTGAAGCAAGAGCCCTGAGCACTCGTGAACATTGGTTTCCCTGCCTTCATCTCTCCTCGGAAAGAAGGTTGCCTCTCAGAGCGGGCGGGTGGGTGGAAAGGAAGAAAGAAAACAGGCTCAGTCATCATGTCATCCTCCTCTTTCCTGTGGCAAAGCCCTCCAAAATGATGGGGGACCTTCACCCAGAAACGCCGACTCCTAAATCCCTGGATGCCAGGAATCTAGCCGCAGGTTCCTACATTGGGGTTGCCATCTTCCAACTCTGGGAGAAGGAAAGCACTGGGAGAGTCATATAGCCAAAAGCACTGGTAGACTTCTTCCAGTCTCTCCATCCACAGACAGCACTGAGTATCTACTTGTCTCCAGCCGTGCCCTGAGCGCCAGAAAGGAGCTGGAAGAAGACATGGCCCTCGCTCAAAGCCTGCCTGGGAGGTTGGCTGGTGTATCAGTCAGGAACACTAAGCCATGTTTCAGGGATAAGGGATTCATTGCGAATTAGACTTTACAAAATGCGGGAGACACTAAAGAGGTGCCAGCTCAGAAGGCCACGCGGGAATGTCACCTAGAGCACTAAGACCAGCTCTGGTGGGAAGTGAGAGCTTGCAGGGAGCTGAGAAGCCGCAGCAGCCCCAGGTGAAAAGAGAGGTGTTCAGGAAGCCGGGCCTTCAGAGCTTCCACCTTTCTGGGTCCAGAACCCGGTGGTGGGCATGGAAATGCTATTAGTCAGCTGGGCCAGCAGCTGGGCAGATGTGCTGGACACAGAATGGAGACCCAGCACAAGCTGGGAGCCACTAGGCAGCTCTGTCTGTCCCCAGACATGGCAATAATGAACTTCTGAGAGTAACGGCCACCGCGTCACCCCTGCCTTCCAAATCTCATGCCCATCTCTCTTGCCAATTCCACCCCAGGGAAGAGATTCAGGGAACCATAGCTCCCCGCTTGACCAAGTTGGCCCGGAACAGTCTAGCACACTGGCAATAGAGGACAGCCCCTGGCGTGAAGAGGACAGAGAGGAGAGAAGGCAGGTGGAGTTTGTGGAAAGCTTCATGGAGGAGGCACAGCATTCACTGAGCCTCAAAGGAAGAATATGATTTTGAGGATGGGGAGAGGAATGAGCAAATACTTTGGTATTTGTCCGAAGTGTATACAGCTTTCATACAACATTGACAGGAACTGGGATGTGGTGTGGGGACAGAGAGGCATGAAGGGCCTTGTCCTAAGCTTGACCCTGACCTTGGGAAAGACTGAATCAACGTCTTGCTGCCCACACCCATTGATTGGCCTCAAATGGAGTAACAGGTCTGTACAATGGCCTCTGCTTTCTATCACTGTTTCTGTGTCTCCTTAGAAACCATTTGGCATGATTGCTCAAGGTCAGAAGCCTGCTTGGAGAAGAACAAATTCTGTCTGGTTGCTTTTTAATGGCAAATGTTAAAGTAAAGACAGCTTTGAAGACAAGTACAGATTTGCTCTCCACCAACCCCGGTGAGATGCCTGTCCGAACCGGTGCCCAGGAGCCGGACTGTAGGTGTAATGAGCTCCTGGCACAGAGCAAGGAGTTCAGGAAGGAGACGCAGGACTGAGAGCTTCCACCGCAGCCGGAGGAAAAGGAGCTGCCACCCCGGGTTCTGCAGGGTCAGAAGGTGCAGTGGTGGCCGGGGAGCCTCGGGGAGAGGGCTGCATAGAAGGTTCTCAGAGAGAAAGGAGTTCAGAAAAAGAGGAGGTGGCAGTCAGTGGAGAATAGGGTCTCCAAAGAAGAGCTCTAACCTCCACAAATAAAGTCACCCCTGTGGCAATGTGTCCTCCCAGCTCAGGGCCTTTGTGTTAGGAAGCTCTTTGACAGCTAACATGGAGCTAACATGGAGCTAACACAGCGCTAACATGGAGCTAACATGGCACTAACATGGAGCTAACATGGCACTAACATGGAGCTAACATGCAGTGCAGGAGCACGGAAGGACTCCTCTTGTTCCCATCTTGGCTCTACACTGTATCTCTTCATTCATGTGAAAACTGAAAGTAAGAGCTGTCTCGGAGCTTCCATAGAAACATCACAAGATTTACCTATCTTTTCATTATTTTTTAAATTTATCTTTAGTGTTTAAAGTATTACAGATATTCCCCTTTTCTCCCACATTGACCCTCTCCAACCTGCACACTCCATCCCCCAGGCCTTCACTGCACTTGTCTGTGTCCTTGAGTTATGCAGATGTGCAGAGAAGTTCTGTGGTCAACCTCTTCTCACCCCCATCTCCCACCCCCACTCCCCTCTGAGGTTAGTCTGTTCCAACTCTGGATCTATTTTGTTCATTTGTTTATTTTGTTCACTAGATCCCACATATGAGTGAGATCATGTGATACATGCCTTTCTCTGACTGGCTTATTTTGTTTAGCATAATACTCTCCAGATCCCTCTATGGTGTTTCAAATGGTAAGAGTTTCTTTCTTTTTTACTGCTGCATAGTATTCCATGATGTAAATGTACCACAGCTTTTTTATCCACTCATCTGCTGATGGGCACCTGGACTCTTTCAGATCTTAGCCATTGCAAGCTGTTCTGCCATGAACATAGGGGTGCATACATGCACCTCTTTTCATTATTTTTAAGTCTTTTCCTTTAGATCTTCAACTATGGCTCACAGCCCTAAGAGAAGACTCTTCATCTGTTCCTCACCTCCGCCTTCAGCAGAAATTGCAAGAAACCTCTCTTTTTGGAACAAGGAACTTCAACTTCCTAACCATGTTCTACATGTTAATGCCCCACGTTAGACCGGGAGGGCACCCTAGCAGCCATCTCCCAGCTCCTCTCCCCTTATTTCCTGAGGAATAAGAAGACCCATGGCGATCACAAAGGAAGTTACTGAATAGTACTCAAGGTCCTGACCCCAGGAAGGTTCTGTTTTGAATGAGCCGCCCAGTCCCCCTCATGCAATCAGTGGTATCTCCTTTCCTTTCTGTGGGTCAGCACTGGTGACCCGAGGAGGAGATTACTCTTTATTGTTCACAACATTATTCACAGTGAGCTCCGGCTTGAGAATGGCTTTGAGACATAACAACTTAAGATTTAAAGAACTATTAGTAGAGTCTGTTGACCTTAAACAGCCAGATATTTCTGCAGGAAGATGGGTTTATTCAGAAACAACAAAGAGCTGTCATTTGTGACCTGCAGTCCCTGGTGAAACACACACAAATCCACAGAAACACGGGTGCTCTTGTAGGGCTTGGGAGGGTCTGTTGTAATCAAAGATTCCATTGGAGGAACTGCAAAGTCCAAGTATAGTGACTTCTCATTGGCTGAGCTGTGGCAGCCTCCCATTGGCTCAGCTGTTACTAGGCCAGGAGGAATCTTCCAGGTTGTCTAGCATCACTTCCTGTCGGAGAGGCCCCTCTTCATGGCGGGGCTCCCACCTGTGCTAGACAGTCACTTGCCTGACAGGTCTCTCTCCCAGCCTCCCGGCTCCATTTTAAGTGGGGCTTCTGTTTATTAGTTCTCACAAGACTAACAGATAGTGCCTTTTCCAGTTCTCTGTGTGGAAACGACGTTTTCCCTGTTTTCCACTCTATAAATACTTCATTTTTGGAGCTCAGTCCAACAAGGGAACTTCGGCGTTGTGTGTTAAGAGGTGTGCCTGGCTGAAATCGGTTTGGCTCAGTGGATGGAGCATCGGTCTGCAGACTGAAAGGTCCCAGGTTCATTTCCGGTCAAGGGCATGTACCTTGGTTGTGGGCGCATCCCCAGTAGGGGGCATGCAAGAGGCAGCTGATCGAAGTCTCTCTCTCATTGATGTTTCTAATTCTCTATCCCTCTCTCTTCCTCTCTGTAAAAATTCAATAAAATATATTTTAAAAAAAATAAAGAGGTGTGCCTGAACACACACCGGGGCTGAGTCTGGCGAGGATGCCATGGGTCAGCGGGATGTCATTTGGTTTAGGAAGAAGGATTCGCAACAGACACCGAAAATGAATCAATGATTTCACAGCTGCAAAAGGAAGATGTAGATTCTTTGCTACAAGGTAAGGCCAGAGAATTACAGAACAGGTATGGAAGGGTGGCAGGATCCATACTTAATAATAATACTGTTGAGGAGCAAAATTAATCTAACATAAGCAGCCTGAAATATTTTCGTGTGCAATGACAAAAATGAACATCGTTGGCCCCTCTGATTCCTTGGGGATTATTTGTCTGTGAGCAGCATATGAAGAAACCTTTGGAACTGAATCCATGTAACAGAAAACATGTGTTTGGGCATCTTTCAATCGCAATGTGTTACCGGCGGGGAAAAACTGAGATTCAGAAAGAGCAGTCTGCCATGTAAACTGGCCGTTTCTGCCTTACACATTTCAGAGGCCTCCTTGGCAGCGCAGGCAGGCTGCTCCTTTGAATCTGCCTCTTTGTCCACTGTAATTCTTAAAAACATTTGTCTTCCCATCTTCTAATGTGGTAAATAAGGTAACCAGGCGTATAAACAGAGGAGGACTGCAAGGCCAGGATTAAAACCACTTCCCTATTAATATGTACTAAGGGGAGGAATGGAACAACCTGGTTGGACATAGCTGGAAAGTCTTAGTCATACCACTTCAGTCACTGATTTTAATTTTTCAGGTGGATGGTTGGAAGATGGGAAAATACTGCGTCTTGCATCTTTCACAAATCTGTGGTCCCACACTGCCCCCAGAGGCTGTGCTCTCTCCTTCCTCTGCTCCCAGCCATGTTCTCACCCCAACTCCAGGCCCTCAACTCCTTCACTTAGAATCCCCAGAAACTAGACTTTTCCCTGAAGCCTTTCTACACTCACCAATGACGTCACACTGCCAAGCACCAGGCCGATGACGCAGAACACTGTGACTTTCCCCTCTCTCAACGCTCTCCTGCTTAGGCAGTTGTTTCCTGTTCTTCTGCACCCCATTTGCCATTAGTCTTGCACCCCTCAAATATTGGAATTTCCTAGAGCTATGCCCTTTGTCCCAGCCCCATTCCCCAGGATGTGTCTAACCTGCCCCTCCTGCTGCACCCCCAAGGTCATTGCCTGGGTTCCGCCTCCATCCTACCTGCCTGAAGGGCAGCATGTGCCTCCTCACTGCCTTTCCTGCTCCAGGCTGCATCCTGGCCCCACCCGCCTTCTCATCACTCCCGAATGCAGCCAGGACTCGCAGTCTATGGGGACAATCTGTTGCGTCACTTCTTCCTGCCTTAAGTCCTCCAGCGGCTCCCCTGGACTGCCAAGACCTCAGCTTAGCCCCAATCAGGGCTTTCCTGGATTGGCCTGCCTCTTGTCCTGCCTTCAGCCACCTTCACCCGCCTCTGGCCTTGGCACAGGCTGGCCTGGCTCAGGGGATGCCCCTAACCCTTCATCACTTCCCAACGCATCTCATCCTTCAAACCGTGGCCTACGCGTCCCCTTTGTCCAATATGGACCTTTGTACCTTTAAGTTTTTACTGATCAGTCTCACCCATGGTCTATCCATTTTTCTTCTAAAAACACAACTCTTGACTTTGTTGATCTTTGCTAGTCTGTTTTTATCTCAGTATTTTATGCTTTTGTTTTTGTTATTCCCTTTCCTCTATTTTCTCATTGTTTATTTTACTTTTTGCTTTCTAGTTTCTTGAGATGAACAGTTAGTTCTTTGTGCTTTTGCTTTCCCCAGCTTACATACTTTCCTAACAGATTAAGGTGAAACCTTAATTTCCATGGAAGCATTGCTTTTATTACATCCCATGTGTTTGGGAAATAATATTTTTGTTGTGCGTTTTTTCACCTGTGGGTTATTTAGAAAGTTTTCTTCATTTTTGAACATATGGTGATTTCCCAGTTCTGACATTACGTACTCTATCATTTTACCCTTTGAAATTATTGAGACTTGTCTTTGTTTTTGTATCTGTTCCATGTACACCTGAAAGTGAGGTACCTTCTCATTTATCCCTTAGTGTTTCAGGTTTTGAGCTAAGTGCTTAAAATCACATTTTTTTAAATATTTTGAGGTCAACGATGTTATTTTTTTTTTAGATTTAAATTTTGTTTGCTCCGGGTGAATGCTGGGATATTATCAACTCACTATCCTTTATCCCAGCTTCAGGACATGAGATTTTCTTGGTCACCCAGGTGACCCAGAACTGGGCCACTTTCATGCAAGAGCTACTTTATTTCTGTGAAGAAAAAGGCACCACATGCCAGCCTGACCAGCTCAGGGAAGGCTGCAAACTCAGACCAAAGTCACCACACAGGATGGTCTGAAATGAAAACTTGAACTAAAAGCAGTTTATGGTGGATAGTCACATCCCAGGCCCGTATCTTCCCCAACAAAGGTCAGTCTTGACCTTAACTGAGCCTATTGTCTTTTTGCATCTACTATAACATACAGTTGGATGTCAAAGTAACTTTCCTTTTTCCAGACCCCTCAAAGCACAGGCACCCCTCTATGAAGACCACAACCCCCTCATTGGTATTGTTAATTGTTGACTGTTAACCACCCTGCACCCAGCTATGTAAAAGAAGCATGTGTCCATCATCTTACTTTTTATCCAATCCCAGAGGTGTCTCCGCTTTGCTTTCTCCCGCCTCCCTCATCTATCACCAGTGGAGTTCATGTAACCCACCTACATCTCCTCTTTGATTGTAATGTACAAAACCAGGTTTAAAAAAAACAAAAGCAAAAACGCCATTCTCCAGAGCACTATCCCAATAGGTTGAGATTCTGCTTCCCAGCAATTATCGACAGTTTGGCTCAATAAACTCACAAAAGTGCTTTACAGGTTTGACTGTTTCTGCATGAACATTTCCATCTCAACCTCATCTTCAGGGTAAGCCAAGACACAGGGTTAGCCATGTCCCCCACTGTCTCAGGCCTGGAATGGGGCTCTCATTCTCTGACCGTCATTTCAGGTTTTCAGTCGTCCTCCGGTCAAAGCGGATGTGCCCAAATGGAACCGCATTTTCCCAGATTTCATCTTCTCCTGAATCTTAATCCAGCAGTTCCTCAGTATTGTATTACCCGTAGCTCTTTGATGCTTTTAAGGAACTTTTCAAGTGTCACTTAATTTTTTGGTGGTGATTTCCAGTGAGATGACTGGCCTGAGTTACCCCATTGCTATTATTAAAAGAAAGAATGTCTTGTGACATGCTTATGTGGTGTTCGTCATCTTTACATCACTGCTGGGAAGTATCTTTGCTGCTTCCTATCTTCCCTATGGCTGTGGGAAACCCACTTACTTGCTAAACATTTGCCTCGTTGCACCTTTGAGATTTCCTGTTTTATTGACAGGAAATGGGTGGGTTAGAGTCAGTGAAAAGTGTCAGTGGTCTGTGAGGGAGCCGGCAGTGGGTACTGTAGCTCTGCGGTACCCAGAGAGCTAGATGCAGTGACCGGCCCAGTGCTGGATACATCAGCTCTGCCAGGCAACGTGCAACACTCCCCCCCCCCCTGCCCCTCACTCTTTTCCACGGTCCCTAGTCCTCATCAGGGACATGTCCCTGTCACTGTCCCTCTACCCTCTCTCGCTCAGTGCTCCTCTGTTCATGCCCCATCAACCAATTCATCTATAAATGGCTGTAGAATCTATTTTCCATCCTAAAAAACCAAAAGTGATTTTTTTTCCTGTAAGAATTCAAATGACTCTGAATTTCCTTTTTTAAAAAGAAAGGCCCAACTGCATTAAACGGAGAGAGAGTTTGAGAAATGATGGTAACTGAGTGATCCATCACGCTGACACTAGCTGGGAGGCCCTCCAAAGCACACAGAGAGTAAATGCCTCTCAGAAAGAGGATTTTTCATGTTCAAAATCATCATAATCACGTTTCCCGTGTACTCTCTGCTGAGGCTCCCAGTGCCAGGCTGAAGTAATTAGGCTTCACACTCAGGACCCAAGTATCTTCAGAAGCCACCGTGCCAGCCGAGTCTTTGTGTTCGATTCTACAGCCAGGCTGGCCCCGGCGGAGGAGAGACAGCGCTGCACTGGGGCCTGCTCCGCTTCTCGCCTCCGCGCACCTCACCTCCCGCCCAGAGGAACGTGTGTAACTGCCATCCACGGGCAACACACACACACACACACACACACACACACACAGCAGAGCCCACAAGATTGGGCTTATTAAGTAAAACCCAAAACAAAACGCCTACATTCCTCCCGTTTTAAATATCTTCAAAATAACCAACAACCCCCTTCAATCCCACACACTACCACAGTACTTTCTTCCCAACAAAAGAAAACATGGTTTCATTGAGAAATCCTAACGTCCAGGGTAAAAAATAAAAAAAAAGCCAGGTGCCTTCCCTCAATAGAGACACATATATGTAAATAATGAAGCAAAACTGACTTTCAAAGGACATTCATGCCCCCCATAATTTCCACTAGCTTCCCCCCCCCCAATGCCACCTCCTAGCCAATATCCCCTCCCCTGGTCAATAGACAACCTACAGTAGCTGTCTGCTATGGAAACAGGTATGTGGGGAGAGGGGAGAGCAATATAGCTAATGTGGAAAGGGGGTGAAGGTGAGAGAGGAATTTTCTGTGCTATTCTTGAACTCGTCTATACGTCAGAAATAATTTCAAAAAAAGAAAGTCAAAACAGACCTAAAGCAACAACGAGTCCTGAGGCTTCACTTCCCACTGGCGAGCTGATCTACACCGGCCTCCACTCCGGCGCCTTTGAAAAGAAGTCACCACAACAGCACCACGTCCCCAGGCCAGTTACCCATGATCACCCGCGCTGGGAGCCTCTTTTCTGTCCTTCCTCCAATCGTCCTTCCGAAGCCGTGCTGTTGCCATCAGCCTGGGGTTTGTCCACGCCTCTGCCAGGCAGGTGAACCACCCGTCTCTTTAGATAAGAGCTTCTGCAGAGAGAAGAGGATGAGAATGAACAGTTATTTTGCTGAAGTGAACATTTACTGAGAGCTCCCGAGATCAGGTGTGCGTTAGCAAACGTGGAAAGTGGTGAAGGAGACACAGAAATCTTTTGTACTTCTCTGCCATTAATGCTTAGTGGGTACATGTCAAGGGATGAAAGAATGAAGCATAGCTCTATGTTACATGCCACCCGTGTGAGATGGATGCTGACCTCTCGGCCTAACCTTGCTCAACGCTGGGCTCTGCATGAGCGCCATATGCAGAGTCTGCTGTCCCGCAGCCACGCCAGGGCCCGCTGGCCAGCTCCCCTCAAACCACCGCAGAGAAAGCCAGATCTCTGATCTGCACGTCCCCACTTTCAGTCTCTGTGCACGAGACCTCGGCCTCGCCTGCACAGGCCGCATCAGCCCTCCTTTGCTGCAGATCTTTCTTCTGCACAAATTCACCAACTGCAAGACTCGCGGGAGGGGGCACCCTCTCCAGGTCAAAGACACTCAGCCCAGGAGAAGATGGCGCTAAAAACCCCAGTTTCTGACAACACAGGCCAGAGGCCCAGCTCTGTGGCAGGAAGGCCCGGCTGTGCGGGGTGTGGGGCGTGGGAGCATTTCCATCCCTCCAGCTCCACCACCAGCAAAATGTCCCCCTCAGGCACTCATGCCAGTCCCTCCATCACCCCAAGTCAGAAGAGCATTTCCCCTGGAATCCCTCTGCCTCCTTCGTTATTGTTTCATGTGCTCAATGAACTGTACAAAGCACTTCCTGTGTGCCGGGAACTATGCTATGACTGTGGACAGAGACACGATAAGATAGGACAGTCACTACCATGGAGCAAACATTGTACTTGGAGAGGCATGTCTGCCCTTGTGGGAACAGAGCCTTTTGGAGAAGTGAATTCTACCTGTCGTGGCTGGAGAAGTCTTCAAAGAGCAATGGCCTTGAAGAATGAGTCAGATCCAATCAGACAGACAACACAGGGAAGAGTGGCCAGAGACACAGGCAGAAAAACCAAGAACCCGCAGAAAAGCTGCCCGCAGTAAGTTACAGTCCTTTGGTGAATTATGATTAATAGTTTAATAAGTAGTCTCCAGAAAATAACAATGCACTGGGGGCTTAAGAAATAGAACATCTACATATCAATAAATATGTGTAGAGAGAAAAAAAATTCTGCCTTCTTATACTCAGCTTTGGTTAAGAGTACCGTTGGAAGCGAAGGCCACAAATTTCAACAGACCTTAAGACAATGAGAAAACTAATGCCACAGTATTTTGAGAATACAAATCACTGCCCCACAGTTATGTCTGATGAAGAAGTTACCACAGAAGATGAAGGGCACATATACGTCAAACACCTCCAAACACTCAAGGATCTAAAAGCTAACCAGTCTGACCAATTCTTCTTCTCTATCTTGCCAGACTGAGCCTGGCTGTTTGGTTGCAAAACTTCTCCAGTGACATGGTTTGTAAACTCTAAAAGCCTTCTTATTACCTGTTCTGGAATGCAAACCTTAATCCCTCCACGCTTGCTCTGCCTGGCTGTTTACGGAGCACTGCATTTCCTTGCTATTTTGTTTGTTTTAGGAAGCTGTATTTGTTATAAGATGTTTACTGTGGGGCATTTATTGACTCATCTGAATTATTCTGTGCACATCAGCGCTGCGGTAATTAACTTACTATCATGACCTAACTAATTTTATTCTGGAAAATTCGTCTGTATATAAGCAGCTTAAGTTTACTTATGAATCAGAAAGTATCTTGGCTTTTACCCAGGGCTGGTCTGAGAAATAAACAGGCTCTGGACAGATTCATCCCTTGAGAAACAATGCAAAGTTGAGGTTCCCACAACCCAAACGCATCCAACGTTCAGAGGGACAAGGCTGGAGCCTCCTTTCACAGCGACCCTGCGCTCCGCTCCGGAGGCTTCTCCGGGGTGAGGGCGGCTTTCCCTGCAGGGTGCACACACCGTGGCCCCACCCTCCTGGGCGGGGCTTGCTCAGGCCACAGCTGCACCAGGATTTGCCTGAGAGGAGAGAGCGCTGTCTCAGCAGGTCTGTCCTCGCCCATGGCCAAGTGCATGACCACAGCTGAGAAAAGTGGTAGATCTTAGCACTCTGAGCTGGCACGCCCATCTTGGGATGGCTGGGTTTCCGACCCCTGTGGCAGTGCCTGGCACAGACAAGGTGTGCAATAAAAATGTGCTGACTACACCAGCAGGCATGAATAAGCCAGTTTCAATCAGCCTTCGTTCCCTGTGGCATGTAATGAGCTGTCAACTATGTCTTTGTTCTTTTATTTCTGTGACACACACAGCCCCAGTCCACCAGGATGAAAAAGCGTTGTATAATGGAATTACCGTCTCATTTGGGAACGTGGGAACTTACACCATCAAAAAATATTAGTGATGTTGGTCACCTCCCTCATTTTCCTGATGAGGACACACAGCCCGGAAAGAAGATGCCACTGCATCTGGCTTTCTTTTCCTTCACCCACTGAACACCTGCTGGGCACGGGGCATCTGGCCAAGTGCTGGGAGAGCCCTGATCGATGTTTCGCTCATTTACTGACAGCAAGCTCTGTGAAGGTGGCGCTCAGTGAACATAGAGGTTCCCCAACATTGGGCCTCAAGCCAGGCCAGGCCAGCACACCAGAACCCCTGGGAGCCTTAGTCAGAGGAGAGAGGCCACAGCCAGCATGGCTCCGTGGCTGAGCGTCCACCTATGAACCATGAGGTCACGGTTCAATTCCCGGTCAGGGCACAAGCCTGGGTTGCAGGCTTGATTCCCAGTGTGGGGTGTGCAGGAGGCAGCAGATCTATGATTCTCTCTCATCATTAATGTTTCTCTCTCTCTCTCTCTTCCTCTCCCTCCCTCTCTGAAATCAATATATATTTATATTTATAAAGATTAGGAAGCCAATGCTAGTGGAAACTAATATTGTCTCAAAACCTCCCTCTATAACGGTGGGCCGCAAATTTGACATGCTCGCTCTACAAGACACTTATTCACTGCAAAGGGCCAAATCACTTCACAGTGGAGAAACCTGGCAGGAATCACCTTAACCAACGACCAAAGACACTATTGTCAGGATTGGAACTAGTCTGCTCAGGGCCCTGGGGACTTAATTCATAGAAAAGACACAGCATCACTCCTTGGCACCACAGATGGCCCAGAGTGCACAATCCACACCCAGTCATGCGGGATGGTGACACACCCAGAGCGGGGGACATGTTGCGAAATCGCTGACCTGTACTCTTTAACGATGCCAATGCCATAAAAAACAACAATGCCTCAGGAGCTGTTCCAGATGAAGGGAGGCTAATGAGACATGGCAATGGAATGCAAGGCCCTGGCTTCACTTTTTCTATAAAAAGCATTCTTGGGCTGAAACGGGTTTGGCTCAGTGGATAGAGCGTTGGCCTGGGGACTGAAAAGTCCCGGGTTCAATACCGATCAAGGGCATGTATCTTGGTTGGGCACATCCCCGGTAGGGGGCATGCAGGAGGCAGCTGATCGATGTCTCTCATTAATGTTTCTAACTCTCTATCCCTCTCCTTTCCTCTCTATAAAAAATCAGTAAAATATATTTTTTAAAAAGCATTATTGGACTATAGGCAAAATCTGAATAAAGTTAATTTTTTTATTTTAATTATTATATAAATCCTGACTTTTGGAAAACAAGAATATTTAAGGGTAAAGAGGCATCATCTCTGATATCAGTAACTTTCTCTTCAATGGTTCAGAAAAAAAGTCACACACTAAGAGACATGCGCACAAGCACGAGGACACACCCACACGCTCACTGAGAGGGAGAATGCAAACACGGTAAAATGTTAACCTGCAGATCATCTAGGTGAGGTTATCAGGAATTCTTTGTATGATTCTTGCATCTTTTCTGTGCCTTTTAAAATATATCAAAATTTTTAAAAATCTAAACAGAGCTCCTTGGGCTCTCCCCTGGGCAATCTTGGCTCAGTAGACCTGGGAGGAGTCTAGGGGTTTTTATTTTTAATAATCACCCAGGAAATCCCAGGCAGCTCACCTACAGAAAGGGGTTTGGGAAACGGGATGCACCAACATTTGCCTACGACCACACAGCTAGTCCGGGACCAAGAAGAAGAAAACACCTCTTCCCTTCCCATTCGGAGCTCCTGCCACCATATTAGGCACCTGTTTAAGATGATCTCCAGTAGGTATCAAAATTGCAAAAACTAGAAAAAGAAAAGAAGTAGCAGCCACTCCATGCAGGTCAAATCCACTCAATGAATTTAATATCAATGCCAAAATTAAACTTTCCATCCTCTACTAACCTCGCAAAATCTGCCTGATCATCCTTATTTCCTGCTGAGTCATCATATTGTCATCCCCACAGCTACCTGGGCTAAAAACCTAGAAGAATCTTGAGCTCCTACTTATCAGTCAGCCTCCAAACACCCCCCCACCCTGAGAGTCCATACTACCCAAAGCAATCTATAGATTCAATGCACTCCCCATTAAAATACCAATGGCATATTTCACAGCCTAGAAAGAACTCTCCAAAAATTCATCGGGAATAAAAAAAGACCCCAAATAGTCACAACAATCCTGAGAAAGAAGAACAAAGTAGGTGGGGTCTCGATGCCAATTTTAAGCTGTATTACAAAGCAACTGTTCTCAAAACAGCCTGGTACTGCACCAGAACAGATATATAGATCAATGGAATAGAACAGAGAACCCAGATATCCACCCAAACCATTATACTCAATTAATATTTGACAAAAGAGGCATGAACATATAATGGAGTCAAGACAGTCTCTTCAATAAATGATGTTGTGAAAATTGGACAGATTCATGCAAAAAAGTGAAATTAGACCACCAACTTACACCATACACAAAAATAAACTTAAAATGGATAAAGGACTCAAACATAAGATGGAAAACCATAAAAATACTAGAGGAATCCATAGGCAGCAAAATCTCAGACATATGCCAAAGCAGTATCCTCACCGACACAGCTCCTAGGGAAACTAAAGAGAAAATAAACAAATGGGACTACATCAAAATAAAAAGCTTTTGCACAGCAAAAGAAACCATCAACAAAACAATAAGAAAGCCCACTGCGTGGGAGAACATGTTTGCAAATTTTATCACTGATGAAGGTTTAATCTCCAACATCTACAGGGAACTTAAATAACTTAATAAAGGGAAGATATATGATCCAATAAAAAAAAATGGGCAATGGACCTAAATAGAACCCTCATGCACTGCTGGTGGGAATGCAGACTGGTGCAGCCACTGGGAAGAACACTATGGAGTTTCCTCAAAAACTAAAAATGGAGCTCCCATTTGACCCAGTAATCCCACTTCTAGCAATATATCCCAAGAAACTAGAAACACCAAACACACCAATCAGAAAGAATATATGCACCCCTATGTTCATAGTAGCACAATTCACCATAGCTAAAATTTGGAAACAGCCCAGGTGCCCATCAATAGATGAGTGGATTAGAAAACAGTGGTACATCTACACAATGGACTACTACACTGACATAAAAAATAAGGAATTCTTACCATTTGCAGCAGCATGAATGGACTTGGAGAGCATTATGTTAAGTGAAATAAGCCAGACAATGAAAGAAAAATACCCCATGATCTCTTTATGGAAAATAAAGAACATTATAACCTGATGAACAAAAAGATAGATACAGAGGCAATAAAGCACCAGACAGTCAATTTACAGTGGGAATGCTGGGGAGTATTAGGGAGAGGGGAAAGAGATCAACCAAAGGACTGGTATGCATGCATATAAACACACCAATGGACACAAGACACTGTGGGGAAGGGGGGAGATGAAGGCATGTGACAGGGGGTAGGGGAGGCTGGGGGAAGGTCAATGGGAGGGGAAAAAGGAGATATATGTACTACTACATGTAATACTTTAAACAATAAAAAAAGACAGGTATGAAAGCAGAGAGAAATTCTTAGAATCAAAAAGAAATGCTAGAAATCAAAAAACACTGTAACAGAAATGAAGAATGCCCTTGACTGGCTCATTATTAGACTGGACATGGCTGAGGAAAGAATCCATGAACTTAGAGGATATTTTAATAGAAACTTGCAAAACTAAAAAGCAAAGAAAAAATACTGAATAAAAAAGAATAATATCAAATGCAAGTCTGATTCAACCACCAGCCACTGACATCCACCGATGGTTCCTTGTAACAATTTCAGAACAAATCCAAATTCTAGTCCACAAAGCTCTCCTGTTTGAACTCTTAGTACCTTTTATACCTTCTTTTCTTCTCTTAATCCTAACCTAAGGACATGCTTTTATTGATTTTTAGAGAGAGACAGAAACTTCCATTTAATGGAAACATTGATTGATTGCCTCCTATACACACCCAGACAGGGGGATCGAGCGCACAACCTTTTGGTGTACAGGATGACGTTCCAACCAACTGAGCCACCTGGCCTGGGCCATCTCTCTATTTTCTCCCCTTCCTTCCCTAAACACCATTCACCACAGCCTGATGGCACTTCGATGGCGAACAAAAAAAGCAACTGAAAAAAATCAATGCACTTTTCTGCTTTGCAATTTTATTATACGTTTCCTTCTCCTCAGGTCAAAGGCATCCCTAGTTCAGGATTTCCAAGCCACCTGGAAAAACATCGGCTGAAAGAGGGAAAGAGGCAGGTTGGAAGCTTCCTTATTTTGATACTTGAGTTCACTCTTTAGCTTTATACCAAACCCATGTTGTTCTTGAAAGACTATATTGCTCTAAAGTTGAAGTTCTGTTTTCCAAATAGCTAAAGGTGAATAGTGACAATTCTGGGTGAGTTTTTTTTTCTTCTTCTTATTGCTGTTATTGCTATTGTTACTGCTGTGGTTTGGTTATTTTAGAGGAAAGGGACTTGAAAATAATGAATGTATCATTAGGTCATTTTCTCTGAGTCATCAACAGGCACTTGGAATCAGATTTTGAGGAAGCTTTTCTTTATCTCTGCATTCCAAAGTTTAAGGTGAACCTAAAATTCAAGGAATCTAACCAACAACCAGAATATCAGATAAAGCCCAGGACTGATAATCCATAACCTTCACCTGTTGACTTCATCTCTGTTCGTTTTCTCTTTCCTCCATGGTTCCGGTCATTCTTCCAGTTCACACTTGCACCCACATCTTCAGAACATTTCAGAGATTCAGGTCTGTGGAGCCAGCTTCCCGCTCCAGGATGCGGTCCATCCTGGCTGTCTTTCCTAACCTAGGAAGGAGAACTACCTTTGTTCTTGTTAAATGGATGGCTCCCTGGCCTGGGAGGGATATCTCTAGTACAGTGGTCGGCAAACTCATTAGTCAACAGAGTGGCAAACAGCAGCTCGAGAGCCGCAGTTTGCCGACCACTGCCCTAGTAGCTTGACATCAGTGCTGGAGGTTCACCGAGCTTGTTGGATCTGTGTCTTTGCAGTTTCCATCAAATCTGGGGAAGCTTTGGCCACTATTTCTTCATCTGTTTTTTTTGCCTTCTCTTCTTCAGAAACCCCACTTGCACATCCAGCAGGCCACACAAAGTCGTCCCTCGCTCCCTGACGGAGCGCTTGTCTTGCCACACTTCTCCCTGTGTTCCATTTTGCTACGTGACATTCACTCATCTTTCCCCCTGCCCGCCACCCCTGTGAAGTCACACTTGCCCTGACAAAACAGTCCTTTTCCCAGTGATCTGCGGGGCAAACGGTGTGTGTATATAAGCACATGTGTGCTTGTGTGTACATGGACTCCTAAATCCAGGCACATCGCTGTGTGCTCATATGTGTTCAGCCTGTACAAAGACAGAGCAGCCTGCCAAGCACCGTGTCTTAGGCCCCAAAACTCTGGGGCTCACAAATCATTTTTTAAAAAGAAAAGATTGAAGTCTTGTCAACCGCGGGAGGGCTCTGGCTTCTCCCTCCGTCGATGTAAACTATGACTCAAAGATCGTTAGGGTCTGAACTTCTGACAGTGGGAGGCGCGTTCCGAAAGAACCTGGCCCGAGCCTCGCCAATTTTTATAAACAGATAGAGTTGTGCCGGGAATTGATTGCTGTCTCGGTCACGGGGTTGAACGGAATATGAATGTTCTAATCTCAACCCTGCCCAACATGATCTCAAAGGCAACCTACCGGGAAAAACAAGCAACCCCTGGACAAAAGAAAAGGGGTGGGGAGGGGTCTGATTGGTTTTGACTCTGGGCATCCTCTCCAGTCCGCGATGAATGAAGGAAGCTCTGTGAGTGGATTTATGGCCAGTGATGACAAGCGAAGGAGAGGACGGAGGTTCCTTGAAGAAATGGAAAACAAGTGATTCCCCATGGGAGGAAGGGAACAGGACAGGATGGGGAGCTGCTATTTCCCATGAGCATGCACTTCCCTGTCTGAGTACAGAGGACCCGAGCTACTGCCCATCACCCCGGTCCATGAGGACAGTGGGAGGCATGGGCGCCCGCCTTTGGTCTGCGAGGTCAAGAAATGGCCCATCGAGCTGGGGTGCCGGAGGGAGACACGGCAGCCCCCTCGTGTTTCCTCCGCCTCCTTCCACTCCTCCTCTGACCTACGCAACCTCCATCGCAAAGACATCGGCACAAAACCTTGTTTCAAAGCCTGCGTGTAAGATTCCGTGGGGGAAACCTCAGCGGGCGGTGCATGCAATGCAGGGAACACAGAGACCGAGGCCTCCACAGGAGCCGATGGGCACACACAGCAATTGGAGAGCCGAGTGAGGATGCCCCGGTCTGGAGTCACCTTGCCCTGTGCCCACGGAGGACAGGGACCCCGCATGGTCACTGACTGCTGGGCTGGGCCGCTGGCCTCAGTGCAAAGATGGCCAGGCCCAGGCAAAGCCCTGCAGGAAGCCCTCACTGTTATGCTCGAGTTCAAGGGAGAAATTCCCTCGGGACTGGCGATCTTTGCCAAATTGCTTAGTTACCCAGTGTGTGTTTGCAGTTAGTTACTGACTCGGCCCTGCCCTTCCCTGTTTTAATCACCAGAAAGAAGCTTGTTAATTCAAACCCTTCCCGGCTGGCTTTGATCTCAGCGGCCAGAAGCTCCCTGTCTAGGAGCTGCCCCAAGAGGCTTCCTCTGTCCCAGCCTCTGTCTTCGGCGAACTCATCTGCACACCCATCTCCTCACTCCTATCTCCCCGGTAGACTGGAGTGGGCACCCCCACGTGCCAGACACTCCTGGACATTTGGGGAGACCCAGACAAACTACTTACTTCGTTTAACCCTCATACTAATCCTCCAGAGAAGATATTAAATGCACATAGAGGTGCAGAGTAGTTTGAGTGACCACTGTCACACTGGTACTGAGTGTTGGGGTGCAGAGCACTTTGAGTGACCACTGTCACACTGGTACTGAGTGTTGGGGTGCAGAGCACTTTGAGTGACCACTGTCACACTGGTACTGAGTGTTGGGGGTGCAGAGCACTTTGAGTGACGGCTGTCATACTGGTACTGAGTGCTGGAGCCCTTGCTCCCCTCCCTGCCAGCCATGAGCCTCCTGATTCCAGAGCAGAACACGCCATCGGTCATTAGCAGCGAGGTCAGGTGACATCCTAGCGATGGAGTCAGGGAATCACGAGGCAAGGGCTGGCTTTCCCTGGGACTCTCTGCATTGAAGAGGTGATGTCCCCAATTTGTCCCCCTGGCTTCTGAGCCTCGAGACAATTGGGCAAGACATGAGCTGGCCGTGAAAGGTGAGCTCTCTGATCAGGTCTACCGCCTGTTGCCTCCTGGGAATGGACAGAGACAGAAATACAGGGGCTCCAGACTCAGAGACTCATCAGCACGAGGGTGGAGCCCAGGCTCTGGCTCCTGTTGGTGCTGGAGAGAGGGCAGGGGAGGAAGAGTAGGGAGAAGCAGCATGAGAGTCTGGTGTGGGTGCTCAGGGCAGCAGGGCCCCAACCAGAAGGGTGAAGAGCAAATAAAATGAAATAAAAATAAAACAGCCTCTTTGCAAATTTAGCTAAAGGTCAACCGTCTGGAGTCAATGAGACTCTTCCAATCTGTTAACTTGCCTTGCTTTAATCTCAGTTAACAGCGTATTTTCAGTCTGCCTGTCTGGGGCCATGCAATTCTAGCTGGAGAGTAGGACTCACAGAATTTCCAAGTTAGGACAAATGTCTGGGATCCCTCAGGCCAACTCCCCCATTTTACAGATGGCAACACCGAAGCCCAAGGAGGTTTGGTGACAAATCAAGGCCACTCTCACACCACCACAGAGCAGGGACTAAAGTACCTCTGCTGCCTTGCGGTCTAAACTACCTTCTACTCCCCAAACACTTGGGAATCCGTTACCTGATGTCATGGCTATTTTTGTTCTAAACTTAAGATGCCTGGGGACAAGTTTCTGAAAATTCTACACTTGGTTCCATAGTTTCCATCAAAATGTCCCCTTCTCTTCTGCCTGCCTAATAATGGTTTCTCTCTTTGCTCTGTGACTCCTCCACCCTGGGGTATTTTTCCTGCCTTTCATTCTCATCCTATAACAGAGTGCCATCTATTTTTAGTTCTGTCTGCAGTCTTTAGCAGCATCTCTCACCAACCATCGTGTGCCTGAAGGGTCCACAATGCCATTCCAGGGCCACAGGTGCCAAGAGGGGATGTGACATCAACTCTTCCAGTGATTTGGAGGAAGAGCTGAGTTGAGAGGAGGATATTTATGATGCCACATTCTTCATTAGCTTCCCGTGATCATTTGCTGAGAATAATGTTGAAACCTTCCAGGTTAGGAAGTTACTAGTGAATGAAGGTTCCTCTCCCAGCATTTCAGGTATATACTGTGCTCCACTCCAGTGACCACTCACGTGTATTACATAAAGCAAGTGCAATCCAGCTAGAGCGCCATCGGGGGTGTGAACATCCAAAGCCTTCTTTCACTTGGCCCCTGCTGAGAACTCCCAGGAAGTGGGTCTGATCGCCGCAGAAAAGGTGAGCCGCATGTTACGGCAGGTATAAAAAGAGGGTAGTTCATTTCCAGTTTTAAAAAGAAGAGCAGATTGAATCGTGTGGTAAAGATAAAAACACACTGAATGGCCTTAACCTTAACCACCGCCCCGCAGTTTCTTGTAGTACAATATTGGCTATTCTGGAGGTTTCTCAGTCATAAGGACTATCCAGGAAGCCAAAGAAAGACCCCGGGCCACACGCTTCCGCCAACAATTACCATAACTGGTAATCAGTCCCACTGGCTGCAGTGTTGCCAGGCTCATTCCAAAATGAGGTCAGAACCATCGACGTACTCGCCTCGTCAATGGCTCGTGCCCATCACCAGCCTCCCGGCCAGGGTGGTCTGGCTTTCTGCTTCCCTCTGAAGACGCCTGTTCTCACTGGACCGCTCTGTGGAGTTCAGGCTACACTGGAGGAGACGTAAAAGTAGCTTTGAACTTCTCTGCTGACTCAGACAAATGATAGAGGTAAAACCGATAAAATCCTCTCCTGATTCACTCAGAAAGAATACATGCAGCCCAGCCTCCCGGGGAGACAGAGAAAACCAGCTCCAGAAGAGGCAAAGAAACGAGACATGCAGGGGCACCGCCCCGCGGCAACGGGCCTGCACGGCTACAATCAGTCGCAGGGAGAGACAGGAAAGGAGGCTCTGAAGACAGGGCTGGTGGGACATCTGTGCAGGGTGCTTTGTGCCAGAACAGCCGAGTGTCAGGAGGGGTCACATCCAAAATGTCCGTCAGGCGGCAATGCCTGCCCGGCCTTAGCGCGGGCGCCTCGTTATTCCCAGAAGAAACAGCCATCCTCGGCGCCCACTCACGGACCACACACCCCATCATCCCGGGAGGAATAACCCTACCGAGGGCTCTGCAGGAATAAAAAGAGGGTAGGATTAGACTCAAGTTCATTTCCAGTTTTTAAAAGGAAGAGCAGATTCAATGAATAGTGAGGTGGAGATGAAAGCAGACAGGCAGTGGGCACCACCTCACTCCTGACCACGTCCGCTGCACCATCTGCTCACGCATTTCAGAGCATCGCTCCGGAGGACAGTCTCCCTCAGCAGGGGACATGCCATCTGCCCCTTACAGATGGCTGAGATGGGTCAGAGAGCCCCTGGCGGGGACCATGGCCTCGAAGCTTCTCCGAACTCCCGACGCGCCTGCATTCTTTGCTGACCGTTTTCCAAAGACCGCGGTCTTGGAAATGTACGTTTCCTAATCAATTTATCTAAACCAGAACACCCTTTTCAAAAACCAGAACTCCCTGTTGACAATGGAACTACTTTCATGTGTTAAACGGGTCCATATTCCTTGGCAAGCCCTGGGAAAGTTGTGTTCCTTTCAAAATGGACCGTGCCATGGTCTACCTGGTAGAGGGTTGCCTTCTCTATGGAAAAACCCGGCAACAAAAAGTGCAGTGGAGTGGACATCCAGATGTGCCAGGTGTGTGCCCTGGAGCAAACAGCCCAGTGCCTCCACCTCTCTGTTCACAAAAGAAGCTTGTCTTCGTTACCAGTCTCACTGCTGTTTCCAATTTTAGACCCCACAAAAAGGCTCATGTTGTTTTGTAGAAAGCGGAGTATCTGTGAGAAAATCTCAGAAATAAGAACCGGTTGTAAAGATAACATTATCCTCGCTGGGGCAGCCACAGCTAACTTGTCCTAACGTCAGAACAATGAAATATCTTTATCACTGTGCCCTACCCTACCTCCTTCCTGGATGCTTTCACTCTCCGCAGTGCCTCGCACAAACCTTTACAAGTAGTATAAAATCTACAAATTTCATGAAGCTTTAATAATCAGCGCAGTCAGGCGATTCTTAGGGGAATAGTGATTTCATAAAATTAGACTTGTAACAGAGGTCCCTGTTTCAACTTCAACTAACACGGCCATGGCTCTAAAACAGACGTTCACCAATTTGCCAGTAGTTGTGTCTTTTGCATAGATGAGCGTTCTGTTATTCGTCAGATGGAAGATATTTATAACATTTCCAGAAAATTCTTTGATTAATTTTAAGATCTTGATCTAATGTCAGTACTAGCTGGAGTGCGATCACACACAGAAATCCCAATAGAGATTGAGAGGCGCCTCCCAAGTGGCCAGTAGCCTCTTTTCCTGAGAAGAACCCGCTTCCAGATGGGGTCACTCAATCTCTAGCTTCTCTAGTGGCCAGAGGTGGGCATGGACCGAGCTTGAGTCAAGGAGACATGAGCAGAAATGTGTGTGGTCCCTGTGTCTCCAGGGGGAAGGCCCCCTCGCTCCTCCTTCCTGCCACTGGAAAGAAGAGTAGGTGGCTGGCACTGGTGATGCCAGACCATCAAGTCACCTTGGAAATCACAGCCACCCCGGGGAAACCACGATGTAAAAGGCAACGGGACTGCTGACCCCAGGAAGCCACCCGACCAGCCCAGGACTCCACGCTCTGGATGTTACCTCACTAACCTCTGATGGGGAGGGTTCTCCGTGCTCCCCGACAAACCTAATCCAAACCAAACTCACCCTGACACATCAGCCCGCCAGCCTGCCTGTGTGTTCTTTGTTAGGAAAAACGTAAGTGATACAGATTGTCATTAATTATGAGTCCGCGTGGAACACGCCATCAGCCTCAGCAGTTAAAGCCATGGAGTCTCGTCCCAAGGAGAACTAATCCTCGCGTGCTTTGCGGCGTGCATCATAAACTGCCTCGATTCAGTCCGAAGCTGTCTCCCTTGTGGAAACTTTGCCTCCCCTTTTCAGAGGCCCACGCTTCTTTCCATACAAGGTGAGATTCCTGACATTGCCCCCGGCTGCCCTACATCCCTACCCGTTCCAAGCAGGATGCTGAAGGGGCACTGAGAACCATGTTTCTGGCCCCCGGTGCCTGAGCCGGCCCAGCTCCTGTCCTTGGAGACATCACTGGGAACGTGTCCCCTGCCCGTGCCAACGCCTGAGACTTCATCATCCCTCGCAAAGGAAGCTGCCTAAAGGGGATGCGTAAGTCAGTATTTCATAACCAAGTTCTCAAGCAGTCGCAAGGCCCAGGCAGAAACTTCTTGCTGAGGTTCCTGAGGCAGGAAAACGAAGGCATCGCACCATCCTCAGACGCTCTCGCAACACCTCCACTCACACTTCCCTTCAGAACACACGCTGGGGCCACCTGGGGTCACTGGTCAGACATTTTGTCCAAAGCACTGTGGACCCATTTATTAGCTTCAACAAAGCCCCAAATTCCTTCTTGGTCTTTCTCCATAATATTTCTTTTTTTAGGATGTGTTTTATTTTTATTGTCTAAAGTTTTACATATGTCTCCTTTTCCCCTCTTGATACTTCCCCCAGCCATTCCCACCCCAGGCAAGCCCCACCACACCAGTGTCTGTGTCCATTGGTTATGCTAATACGCATGCACACCAGTCCTTGGTTACTCTCTACCCGCCCCAATCCCATCATTTATCTCTGGATCTGTTCTTGTTCATCAAATTATTGCTAATATTTCCTTAGTTACCTAAAAGTGCAATTTATTTTACTCCGGATCCATGGAATGAAGACAATGAGGGAAGGAGTATGTCTAATTTGAAAAAAACAAAGAATTGGTTTGGGTTTTTTTCATTTTTATCTGAAGCTCCTTTAAAGAGTAACATGCTGATTTTCAGGATCAAGCTAAGAAAAAAAAGCATTTAAATTCTAATTTCATTTAAAGAGAATTAGGGGTTTCATTAAAGTGAAAAATAAAGTTTAAGACATAGAGTCCAAAGTTTATCCTTAATTTTAGGCAGAAGCAATACAAGCAAAAAAGAGTTTAACTAATATATAATTTGGGGAAACATTTTATAAGTTTAACATATAAAATAAAGCTTGGCAATATGATGTCCTCACTTCATATTTATTCCGCCAGCATAAACTTAATAACATTAGGTTAAATTCATACTTTAGCATCTAGAACTTCCTACCTTCTCTAATACAGTGGTACCTAGAGATACGAGTTTAATTCGTTCTGTAACCTTGAGGCGTGGGAAACTATGAGACACTCGAGTCGCGGTAAACGGGTGGGTCTTGTGCAGCCGGCCGATCCGCACGATTACTCGTATCTCAAATGTTGCTCGTATTTCAAAGCAAAAATAGCTCGCTCGACAGCTCATATCTCAAAAATCTCGTATGTTAGGCACTCGTATCTCGAGGTACCACTGTACTAATATGTGAGAGAAAGAAAAGAAACATTTGCTTTCTAACATGTGCCTTCTTTGAGGAAAGGAAAGAAGGAGGGTTAACTTAGGTGAACATCTCTAAAATTTGTATTGCATAGATGAAAAATGGGCAAACATTGTGAAGAAATTGGTTTATATAGAATGGGGAGATGGACAGGCAGGAGTGACTAGATTTATTCTTAGCAGCTGAAGTCACTGGTTTATCTTTTTCTAATACATTTTTCATCTTCAGCTTTCAGCACTATTACCAAGTTCCGTGAGAAGATGCTCAAAGACACGTTACTAAGAGCAAAGGGCCTCTTTGTTATGTGAATTAATCTCTCCAGCTCCATCCGGTAACCCCCTAGGCCTGCATCAGATGCTTAAAATACAGACATTCCATTTCCATCTGTGGCTTGGAATGCTGGCTGTCATCATGCTATTATGTCCGCTGGAGATCCTGGTGTTCTGGGAAAGTCACCACTTTGAGCTCCTTGGGAGGTACAGGGACCCCTGCCTTCCTCTCTTCTCATTCGGATTATCACCCCCACTTCCTTGCCTCCTGAGAAGCCTTAGGGCTGTCTGAAATCTCTAAGTGAGCACACCTCCACCATCCCAGGGAAAACTCAGGTCACCCCAAACCAAGGTGCAGAAATGGGACTCAGACCGGGCAGCACCGAGTGTGAATGCTCCCCCTCACCATCTGGGCTGCAGGAGAGGAGAGCGGGAGAGGATGCAGGTTCGGGAGGCCTGTCTCTGCAGCGGGCGGGCAGTGCTACCTTCGGTCCTCGGGCTCCAGACCCTCTTACCTGGCTCAGCCTGCCTGCTGGACTCCCAAGTGCCATCAGCTGTTCAACCGCCCAGGGCGCTTCTCCCCACATTCTTCCTAAAAAGTAAACACAGATCACTGTCATCATGGCGTGTTTTAAACATGCGAGAGGCAGAAAGAATGACATGGCAAATACCATGTGCCGTTACCCAGATTTTTTTTTAAGGACCAGAAACATCTGGGCTGGTGGTCACCCTGCCCCTGCTCTACTTCCCTGTCTGCCTGGTGACATCCGGGGCTTTGACGTTCAGAATGTGCATCCGCTAAGATGCATAAACAGCACGTGTCACCCTTCAAGCTGAGGAGAGGTGCCGTGTGAGCACTGCTGGCCTCCTCACCATTACGATGAGCTCCCTCCTGCTGTTCACACCCAGAATCCACATGGAGTGACAGACAGCGTGAGTGGTAGACAGGCCTGAACGCAGTGCGCACACAAATCCTCCACTGCTCCCCGGTGTCCGCCGGGAGGACTGATTGTGTCCCCGGGGTGACCATCTCACGTGGTGACACAAATTGTGCAAACGCAGACAGACCCAGTGTGGGTCAGCATCTGCTCTGGCAATGAAAAGCAGCCCGAGGAAGTCAGCCTTCTGGCTGCTGGCTAGTCTGCAGCTCACTCTCTGATCTGCTGCCCTGCGAACCACGTGCTGCAGCATCTCCACGGGGATGAAAACACTGTGGCAATGAACTTCTTACGCACTACATACAGAGATGGAGCGAGGCTCCCACCAGCCAAGTCGGTGGGCTCAGCAGGGTTCGATCAACGCAGGGAGAGCTGGCACTGGGCTTGGGAGGTACGTAAGGAGGCATCTGTGGCGAAGATGGTGGGTGAGCCCTTGGTGATTTGCTGCACACACTGAGCTCTCCGAGGGTGGCGGGGAAGGGGGGGGGGGCCTGAGGTGTCCTCCTAGCAGCCACAGCAAGGGCAGAGGAGGGTACCCCTCCTTCGGAGTCTGTGCTCACCCAGAACTTCCTCTTACCCTTGCTTTCTTCTCCATTGTTGTCCTCCAGGAGGAAAATGGAAGCTCTGGTTCTCCCTGCAAATTGACATTTTACTCCCTGCTTCCCGGTCTGTCTGTTGAGAGTGCAAACGTGGAGACTGGCTCCCCTAAGTGATGGGCACTGGGGCTGTTCTGAGGCCCAGACCTCAGGAGGGAGGTAACCCTGACCGCCTGCCCCAGGAGTCTCTGTTCGAGCTGTCGGCCAGTCTCAGCATCTGGTGGCCTGACACCAAGGTCTGGGTCAGCCTGAAGCAACCGCGCCATAGGCCCTCCAGGGCCGGGCTAGGAGAGCAAAGCAGATATTGCAAGAGGACACCCAGCATGCTCTGTGCTCTCCTCGCCCCCAGGAGGGGAAGACACCTCAGCAACTCGTGCTCTCCAGGCTTCCCTCCAAAAGACTCTTCAAACTACCCTGCTCTGTACCAACCACTCAGTGCCGCCACACGTCCCTGATCACCTTGCTCAGACTGTGCAATCCCAAAGCTCTCAGCTCCACATTTATGAATTACTGGGAAATCATTCTTAGACAGCACAATGATTTGCAATTAAACGCGTTATAGTTAATAAGAAGTACATGGAATCAGGAATGCTAGAGAGGGGACTCAGCTGCAATTTTAAGTAGGATGACCCAGCATTTGCGTGAAGATGGCATTTCACTGTAGGAGATGCTGCATAAGGAGTTCGTCATCTAATGGTGGAAAATTTTCAAGGAGACACAACAGACTGAAGTCATAAAGACTGATGAAAAGATGTACGAAAATAGCAATGAAAGAACGAGCATGCTAATGCTAATGAGATGCATATAGGCAAATAGCTTTGGTGGGTCCTAGAATGAAGACAGGGTGGTGAGAAAAGGAAAATTATCTACACTAGACGCTTAATGAGGAAGAAAGGCGAGCAATATGGGGCCAGCATGGCAGAAAAAATGCTTATAAAAGCAAATGGTATAATGATGAGTAGAGCTGAGCACTGGAAGGCTGAAGGAAGTGGAAGAGGGCATTGTAAGACTGGACGGAAAGAAAGCAGCTGGAGATGACATAACGGAGGGGACCATGGAGGTGGAGGAAGAAAGGTCAGTGGACATGTTGATCTTGAAGGTGAGGCAGTTTTTCTCTGAGATCCACAGGAAGCAGAACCAAAGTAAGGGTTCAGAGAAAGGCTGAGATCAAGAGGGGAAAGTGGACTCCATGGCCACCTCAATTTCCTCTAGAAAACACGGAACAAACTCACATGCCAAGAGTGAGCAAGCAGGGAGGAGGGTTAGGAACTGGGAAGGTCAGGCAAGGTTTAGAATGAGCACATGGAAATATGTTCATGGTCAAACAAGAATAAATGAAAGGAGCACAGGGCATCAGTAATAGGAACCAAGAAGCCCTTGTTCAGGACTTGCCCCGAGATGTTCAAACACCTGGGACAGGCAGAAGGACCAGGGGCAAGAGAACCAGGGGCGTGGACAGTGAGAACAAGGCAAGGCGGCAGCTCACGGGCTATAGGGCCATTGATAAAGCTGTTAGGTTCAATAGTATCTGGATAAAAATCAGAACAGCATCATTAGAAATGATTGGGAAAATAATTCTAATTTGGATGGAATGCCTTTAAAATATGTCTTAGGATTTTGGCACTTGCACACCTAATTTAATTTGGCTCTGGACCACCAAAATCATAAGCTACAACAGGAGAAATTCTATTTGCTATTCAAAGAACCTTTGGAGTAATTAATATATTCTTTTATCAATCATGTAACACTTAAGTCCCAACTTTCTAATACATAATCAGCTAAGCAGGAACAAGAGTAAACTGCTTAGTTTTGAAGAAAATATAAACATAAGCATGTAAACAGTACAGCATTTGACAAGTTCACGCTACATAATTCAAACTTGGTGTCTCACCAAAACACAACTCTTCTATCATCCAATACAAATGTGGAGTGGGGCAAAAGTAGGTCTACAGTTGTGAGGACACAAAATAGTTTATTCTTGTATTATTATTTATTAATTATTGTATTGCTTTCCATACGAACCTATACATGCACCAAGCTCTATATTTAAAATGTGTCAGTATTGACAACCTATTGTCTGTTCATTTAATGTTAATGTTTTATCTTCTTTAGACCATGTTTCTTACAAGAAACATCTGGGGTTTCCAAAAATAATACTATGAAGATGATTCATCTATGTATCCAAAATAAACTCCTCTCTGTCCTTGGCAATGGGGACACATGAGCCAATGTTTCACTGGAATGACTATCAAAGGGTTCTGGGCTGGGTGGGGGGCAAGGAAGGTCAGAAAAGGGACCGTGAACTAGTAGGTTGAAATGATCTGAGGCCCAAGAAGAGACGGTGGCAGGGCCGAATTAAATTAGGTGTGCACATGCCCAAATCCTAAGGCACAGGAAGGAAGAAGTGTCAGAGAGAACGTTCAGGAAGAGAAGGCCCAGGGGCACATGCAGTAGAGAGCCTAATGATAATGGACCCGGGTCGGAAAGCTGAGCTGGAAGGAGGGCAAGTCATTCGGGACCCGAAGTGGAACTGCGCTGGCCTGCTTGTCCTCTGCCTGTCCTCCGCAGAATCCCCACAGTGACCTTCCCCCAGCAAACTCTGAGCTAATCTGTTGCATGTGCAACAAGTAACAAATGCCACCTGGCCACTTATCTTCCAGGGCTGAGACGAGCCTGGCACTCACTCCTCACAGTCCCCGAAGTGTCATTAGCACTCATTGCTGTGATGCAAATTCCACATAATCAGCCCTCTTCTGAGATCCAACATCTTTAAGAACAGAGAGTCAGATTGACTCATGTCTGAACCCTAGTGCCTAGCACAAAGACTGGCACATTCCAGGCAAAGAGATGCTATGTGCCCAACTAACTCAAATTTAGAGTAGAGGTTTTTAACGGGGATAAACAGATGAGTCTTTTGGGGAGGGATCAAAATGCTGAGTCCTAGGCCCTCCCCAGGACTGATGGATTCCATCTCTGGGGCTGCACTTGGCGCCTATGTTCTAGAAGAGCTTTGTCAGGTGAGTCCGACGCTGCCCCTGGTGGAAACCTCTGTTCTGGAGACACACCCGTTACTGACAACACTCAGAAGGTCTGGAGGCAGCAGGTCACTACGAAGTACCAGGTTCCAGGGTGAGGTGGATCTGCATGCAATTAGAAGCCTGTGTTTACGTGTCCGTTGCCAACCACCATAGGAACTTGGGCGAGTGCCTCACCTCTCTGGGCCTTGGCTCAGCCTTTAAAACGCAGAGATGGTTAAAATTAAACGGGACGACGCACCCTACGTGGTAGACATGCAAGCTGGTCCTGATTATGGCTGGTAATGAATCAAAGTCTTGGGCATGCTCTTTCTACTCAAAATCCCGTCAATTATAATAATGATGATCTTTTGTATATTTACCAAGCTTATTATTCTTCCCACCAAACATTCATGTTGTTGACATCATTTATACCTCTCAGTAACTCTTCCAAAGGGGCAGAAAATGTATTGTTTACTCCCTTTATAGATGAAAGAATTGCATGGCATGGAAGCGTAAAGATCAGCCGTGAGCACAGCTGGATGTCCAAACTGGACAACACCTCCTGCTCTTCTCACTTTTTTTTTCCTAATGCCCACCCGAGGGTATTTCTCCCATTGCTTTCCAGACAGGGTAGAAGGGAGGAGGAGAAGGAGAGAGAGAGAAAAAAAAAACATCGATGTGAAAGAGACACATCAATTAGTTGCCTTCAGCACATGCCCTGACCAGAACAGGGCCAGGGATCAAGCCTGCAACTGAGGCAGGTAGGTGCTCTTGACGGGAAATTGAACCCACGACCCTTCGGTCCATGGCCTGACACTCTAACCACTGAGCAAACCAGCCAGAGCTGTTCTTCTCACTTTGACCACCAACTCATCAAAGCACGACTGCCCTCTCCCCCAGAAGTCACACAGGAGTGCAGGGAGCTGGGAGAGGCCCCGGGTCAACAGCCATTAATCCAGTCATAACCTGCTCAGGAGGAAGGGGAAGCGGCACGCCAGGAGTAACAGTTCCGTCTAGGAAAACGAAATCCCAGGCGCAGAGAATGCCCTGTGCCACAGGCAGAGGCAGGAAAGAGGCTGGCGCGTCGAGAATAAGCTCCTGGTTGATGCTGGGGAGTGAGAGGATGAGCTGGAAGGAGGCATCGTGGCCAGACCGCTGAAGGCCCGGAATGACATTTCCGCTTTACTTGTTTGGCAGTGCGGAGCCACTGAAACGGTTAGCCGAAAAATTAATAGTTTCAACACTCTACCCCTGGCTTTCTGAATGAATTAAAACAGGAATGACAATAATAATAAAAGCTAAACACATGCTAGGCACTGCCCTAAGTTCTTTACAAACATTAACTCATAACAAATAAACTAAGCTCATGGGTACAGATACTGATTGGAGGTTGCCACAACTGGGCTGGAGGTGACAAGGGAGGGGAAATAGCAGCGAAGGGGGTCACAAGGTACAAGCTTTCGGATATAAAATAAGTAAATCCTGGGGATGTAACGTGCAGCACAGTGACGACAGTTAATAATGCTGTATTGTATCCTGGAAAGTCACTAAAAGAGTGGATCTTAAAAGTTCTCGTCATAAGAAAAAAATGTCTGACTCCATATGATGATGGATGTTAACCAAACTTACTATGCTGATTATTTCCCAATACCTACAAATATGGATTATGATGCTCACTTGAAGTTAAAATGTTATATGTCAATGATATCTCCATAAAAATTAACTCATTTAATCCTCATAGCTACCCTTTAGGCAGGTCCTATCATTTTATTCATGTTACAGATTAAGATGTTAATGAACCTGCCATGGTCACACAGTTGGTAAGCGGCAGAGCTGGGATTTTCTGGTGACCTGGCTTGAGGGGCAAAGCACTTACTTACCTCTTGATACCTCCCAAGGAACAAAAACACAAACTGAGCAGTTAAGAGATGGTGGTAATGGAAATAAAAAAGAGGGGGAAGAAGATTGGTTTAGAACAAATACATGCAGGCTTTTAAAGATTATTTCTTATTTGTAGGAATCTCCCTGCCAGGTAGATCAAAGAAAGTTTCCATTAAACGCTCTTGTAAGCGGCAGGATGGTTGGTAAGAATGAGTCCCTTCATCCCCCCCTCTGTGTACAGCTCAGGAGATATTACAGTTGCTAAAAGGGTTGTCTTCTAGTTGTGGAGCCCACTGTCTGGCCTGATGGGGCCTCCGCTTTACGCCTGATGGGACCTCTGCTTTACACCTTGCAGACACCAAGTAGGGATCAACACAGAAAGGACAGGCACCCACTGCGTTTGCTCTGAGCCACCCTCATCTCCATGCCATGTTTTCTGGAAGATACTTGGCAAAAGAGAGAGAAAAACATAAAGACTGAAAGTTCGGGAGAAGAATCAAAGGCGAAAAAGCCAGAACAGAACTGAAATACTTCCGCTATCTTTGAAAAGGACCAGAAACCTAAAAGCATTAAACATTCTCAAAGCCACAGCTGGCCTGGGGAGCAGACATGATGAATGAAAGCGTGCCCAAGCCTTGCCCAGCTGTCCAGCGTCCTCCTGCAGGGGGGGCGGGGGGCGGAGGTCTCAGTGCGAGAGAAGAGCCCCATCTGGCTGCTCGGAGCCCTCACTGCCCTCGTGCTCTCACTGAGCTCCTCCTGGACTGCGTGGTGGGGAAGCAGCCACGGTGGGGGTGCGGCTTTCAGTATCTGCCTTTTCCCGACTTCTCTCTGCGAAACCTCTCAGTGGTTTCCGTCCAGACTTCCCTGCAAAGACGGCTCCAGGGCAGCCCCTGTGCCATCCCACCGTTTGCCAGCGGTTTCGCAGAAGCCCTGCCTTGGGTGAGTTTCTGTGGGGATTCCTCAGAGGCAGCTGTGGCAGACTGGCTGGCTGCTCTCCCAGCTACGTCCCTTCCCTCCTGAGCACCCACCACTCTGCTTCCCAGCCCCTCCTGCTGCTGGGGCACCCACCTGACTGAGTGCCAGGTGAAGGATGTGGCAGAATGATGCCTGCCATTTCAGCGCTCTTATCAGCTCCCAACTGACCTCTCCAGCCCCTGCCTCCCCCCCGCTTCGGCCTCAGCTGGGGCCTTGAGAGAACAAGGAACTTTCTCCACTCACCTGAACTCCCACACACCTCCTCCCTCAGAACTGTGCTGCACAAACTGCCCTTTCTCCTCCTCCTCACCACGTGCTCTTTGGGCTTTTGCTTATAAACATGCTTGAGTCTCTTCCACTGAAAACCAAAACCAAAATGCTGGTAGTGTTACACGTGCAATACAGTGTTCACTGTAGAAAGTTTGGAAAATACCGAATAGTACAAAGAAGAAAAATAAGACCCACATATGAATTTACCACTAAGTAATTACCATTAGCGTTCAGAGATCATAATAATCTGGCCACTCAGTGTATAAAAACAGTATCATGATCCAATTGCATTTATTCTAGAAATTCACAGTTGATTTAACATTAGCACATAAATTAATGTAACTCACCATATTAACAGCTAAAAGGAGGAAATCATACATTTATCTTAATAAAGTATCCTCTACAATAATCAATTTCCTTTCAAGACTTAAAAAAAAAATCTCAGCAAACTTGGAACAAAGTGCTTCCTTATTCTGCTGAAGAGAATCTAAAACAAAATCAATGGAAACGTCATTTTCATGGCAAGACAGCGGGGTTTCTCTAGGATGAAGAATGGTATCTAAATCTCAGGCCCCTGGAAAAGCTAGCGCTGCTGAACACCAGCCACTGCCTCGCCGTGTCACTGCTGACTCCGGCAGCGCCATAGTTACCAGTCCCCTGTCGGTGCTGGCGGGCAGGCATGGTACCAGGCTCCAGAGCGGTTGGGAAAAAGTAAATGGTATGGAAACCCTGGGGTGAATGGAACGGGGACTTCTTCTAGGGCCTGACAATCTCTTCACCCCAAATAGGCAAGACGGGCCACAGCCAGGGTCTCCTGGGGACAGGAAGGCTGGGAAGCTGGAGCTGGGCTCTGAGGCCTTCTCGCTTCCATCACCACAGTGAGCTGAGCTTTCATGGAAGGAAATACAAAAACAAATCACCAGGACCTAGAAGACTTCATCCAAATGTTGGGATGGGAAAGGACGGAGCCTTGTGGAATATTCACAACTAATGAAGTAAACAAACGGGCTTAGCGAACTGACTCATCAACGGAGACGTCCCAGAGGGATAGAACTTGTTTGTGTGCTGGTCTCCATCACAAGTGAAGGGTTTGTTTCATTGTTTCTATCACATTTTGTCCTTGTTAAATTGACTAATTGAGATACTGTGTTTACCCATCTGAAATATGAACTACTCATATCTGAATGGACATACAAGCTAGAGAAACTTACTCTTAAAAACCATGTCGGAAATGGTGTAGAAAATGGAGGTTGCCTTTCTTGATAAAAACTCTCAGCAAAGTGGGAATAGAAGGATATCTCAACATCATAAAAGCCATATATGACAAACCCACAGCTAACATCATACTCAATGGGCAAAAACTAAAACCATTTCCCCCAAGAACAGGAACAAGACAGGGATGCCCACTCTCACCTCTCCTGTTCGACGTAGTACTGGAAGTATTAGCCATTGCAATTAGACAAGAAAAAGAAATAAAAGACATCCAAATTGGAAAAGAAGAAGTAAAGCTGTCCTTATTTGCAGATGACATGATACTGTACATAAAAAACCCAAAGGACTTCATCCTAAAACTAATTGACTTAATAAATGAATTTGGCAATGTAGCGGGACACAAAATTAATGCCAAGAAATCTGTGGCATTTCTATACACTAATAGTGAAATTACAGAAAGAGAAACTAAAAAAGTAATCCCATTTACCATCGCACCAAAAAAATTAAGATACCTAGGAATAAACCTAACTAAGGAGGTAAAAGGCCTATATGTAGAAAACTACAGGACACTGAAAAATGAGATAGAGGAAGATGTAAACAGATAGAAGAGCATACCATGCTCATGGATTGGGAGAATCCACATAATTAAAATGTCCATACTACCCAAAGCAATCTATAGCTTCAATGCACTACTCATTAAAATACCAACAACGTATTTCACAGACCTAGAAAGAATTCTTCAAAGATTCATCTGGAACAAAAAAAGACCATGAATAGCCACAGCAATTCTGAGAAAGAAGAATAAAGTAAATGGGATCTCAATACCAGATTTCAAGCTATATTACAAAGCCTGGTACTGGCACAAAAACAGACATATAGACCAATGGAATAGAATAGAGAATCCAGATATCCACCTAAACCACTATGCTCAATTAATATTTGACAAAGGAGGCATGGACATACAATGGAGCCAAGATAGCCTCCTTCAATAAATGGTGTTGGGAAAATTGGACAGATACATGCAAAAAAATGAAATGACCACCAACTTACACCAAATACAAAAATAAACTCAAAATGGATACAGGACTTAAACATTAGACGGGAAACCATAAAAATACTAGAGGAATCCACAGGCAGCACAATCTCAGACATATGTCGAAAGAACTTCTTCACTGATACTGCTCCAAAGGCAATGGAAGCTAAAGAAAAAAATAAACAAATGGGACTACATCAAAATAAAAAGCTTTTGCACAGCAAAAGAAACCATCAACAAAATAACAAGAAAACCACTGTATGGGAGAACATATTTGCAAATGTTATCACTGATAAAGGTTTAATCTCCAACATTTACAGTCAACTTATACAACTTAACAAAAAGAAGATAAACCATCCAATAAAAAAATGGGCAACGGACCTAAATAGAGCCTTTTCGAAAGACAACAGAAGGAAGGCCAAGAGACACATAAAAACATGTTCAAAGTCACTAATTATCCGAAAGATGCAAATCAAAACAACAATGCGATACCATTTTACACCTGTCAGAATGGCAATCATCAACAAACGACAAGTGCTGGCGAGGATGCAGAGAAAAAGGAACCCTTGTGCACTGTTGGTGGGAATGCAGACTGGTGCAGCCACTATGGAGAACAATATGGAGTTTCCTCAAAAAACTAAAAATGGATCTCCCATTTGACCCAGCAATCCCACTCTTAGGAACATATCCTAAGAAATTACAAACACCAATCAGAAAGGATTTATGCACCCCTATGTTCATAGCAGCATAATTTACAATAGTTACAATTTGGAAACTGCCTAGGTGCCCATCAGCAGATGAGTGGATCAGAAAACTATGGTACATCTACACAATGGAATTCTATGCTGCCATTAAAAAGAAGGAACTCTTACCATTTGCAGCAACCTGGATGGAACTGCAGAGCCTTATGCTCAGTGAAATAAGCCAGTCAATGAGGGAGAAACACCACGTGATCTCACTCATTTGGGATAAATAAATAACATTATAAACTGGTGAACAAAAGGATAGACACAGAAGCAGTAAAGCATCAAACAGACTGTCAAATTACAGCAGGAAGTTTAAGGAGAGGTGGGGTAGATAAGAGATCAACCAAAGAACTTGTATGCATGCATACAAGCATAACCAATGAACACAGACACTGGGGGGTTGGGGTATGCCGGGGGGCGGCAATGGGGAGATATGTTTACATGTAACAAAATAAAAAAGATTTTTAAAAAAAAGAAAGAAAAGAAAATGGAGGTTGCTATGCTATTGGACAGTCTGAAGGAGTACCCGTATTTTCCTGCATGTAAGACGACTTTTTAAGCCAGGAAAATCTTCTCAAATTTGGGGGTCGTCTTATAGGGCAAGTATATCCCAAACTCTATATTGTAACTGGAAAAGTTGGGGGTCGTCTTATACGCCAGAAAATACGGGTATATGAAACGGGAGTCTGGTCTGTTGTCTCCCTCAGCAGTGACCCCTACAGATTCCCACATCCCTTGCAGAGTCTGCTGTTCCACACAAGTTATCGCTAAGACATCTGTTTCCCCTCAACATGTGACCCCTCTTCTCTTCAGTGTCACCTTTGGGACACAGTAATTTTTAACGAGGCTCAGAACACCTGTCCTGTCATACCCCAGCATCATACCTCTCTGGGGTCTCACCATCTTCTGGGGTCTAAGGGTGCTGTCTGGAACTCAGAACTCTCACACCCCCGCCCCCACCACTCCTATTCCAGGAGAATGTGCACCTGTTTCTCCAAAACAAATTGCTTCTTTTCTTAACCTTTTTCCTCTCTTTTGTTCTTGCACAGTAGATATTACCTATTAAATCCAGATTTTCAACTATTTGCTCCCAAAAATAATTAAGTTTCCTTATCCCCAAAGGCAAAGAGAATTTAATTTGGGGGAGGGAAGGTAGAGAGAAATATTTGTGTTGCGCCCCTCTAGCGCATCAAAGAATAAACAGAAAAACAAAACTGTTTGCTTCCTATTACAACAGTCTGATGTTCATTTGCTGTCACACTCTGATCATGAACATTTCCTGAAATTAGCAGAGTGGGAGACTGGGCAATTGTGCCCTCCTGCTGTTTGTGAGGGGGAGACTCAAGGCAGGATGCAGACAATACTTGAGGCAGGACGGCCGCCATCCTGGAGCTTGTGCTGCAAAGAAGCCTGGGAAGGCAAGAGAGCAAGAGATGGATTCTACAAAAATCATACCAAGCAGAGTTTTGTAAACTTTTTTCCACTTAAAATATATTGTTGACATTTTCTCCGCATTAAATAATCTCCAACATTACTTTTAATGGCTGCTTAATCTGTATATGTACATGTCTTGATTTTTTACTAAACAAGCCCATATTATTAGATATTTTCATCTTTTTTCTTATGTCTGGCTATTATATGCATTGCTTCAATTCCTTGTAAATAAACATGGTTTGCATCCTCGATATTTCAGTTGGATGCATTCCTAGAAATAAAATTGCCCAGCCACGGGACATAAGGATTTCCTTTAAAACACTAATAAACATCACCAAAATGCCCTCCAAAATGCTTGTGCCTGTTTCCATTCCCACTATCAACAGAGCCTGCTAGGCTGCCATCCTCCAAAGGCGACATCTCTGCGCTCATGAACTCAGGCTAACGAGATCTCCCTTGCAAGCAAATCTTAGCGGCTCTTACCGCATCCCTATGCTTTCAAATGCCCCTGGTTTCTTCTGTTCCAGATTAAAAGTACTTGGTTCCAATTATTTCTAAACTTGATAAATGCTAATAAAAGGATTCATCCTGTGCATTTTCATTCAAATGACTAAAGAAAGCTAACCTGTAAGTCTCAAATACTTCACACCAGGTCTCCTCAAAAGCACTGTATATGCATACAGTCAGTCTCTACAACTCAACAAAGCTGGTGCTCCTGTTTTTACAGAAAAGGAATCTGATACACAAGGAAGCAACGTGAGTAAAAGCCAGGCATCCTGGCTCTCGAGTCCAGTCTGTCCACGACATTTTATTGCCTCTCTTCTTTCAAAATGTGTCACAAATTAGCCTCTTAAAAGTAAAACAAATAATCTTGTTGACTGAGTATTCCCTAACTCCCAGGACACAAAAGTGTATCCCAAGGAGAAATAACATGCCATCCAAATATTCCAGCCCAAAAAGTTCTTGCAGCCAATGTACTCACAGGCTAGCATCTATCCAGATTTTGGTTTATTGCTCTAAATCTTAGACTTTCACTTAAATATATACTCCATCCAAATGGCTCTAAACCTTAGGCAAGCAGATGAGGTCTTGCCCTTTCCCCAAACGCGCCAGCAATGGTTTCCAATGTGGTCGGTGTGTATTAACTAAGTTAAGGAAGGTGAAGCTTTACCCCCAGTTGTTCTAGAGCATAGTTGGCCTGGTTTCCATCTATGGAGGGCGTTTCCCTGTTTGTTGGAGACAAGACTGTTGCTGGAAAAAGCAGGGGATCGGTCCTTCTCTATGGCATTTATCCCAGAGAAAGTCTCAATTCTCGCCATGAAATACAGGCACACTGGTCAGGACGCAGTGGGCTTGAGGGTCTGGTAAGCATTCAGGGGACGGTCCTTCAAACATCTGACCTGGACACTGGAAGAAAGGAGCAAGCTCTGCGATCAGCCCCGAATCACTTGGAGGGAAGGTTCTAAGTCCTGGGAAGACCGGGCCTGGGGCCACAGCAGCACTGGCCTCTAAGAGTCATTGCCGCTGAGAGTGAGCACAGGGCAGAGAACCTTGTCTCTTCTTTCCTGTTTCCTGGTGTGACTTTTTACTGCGTCTGCAGACTGAATTTTATGTTGCCAAGAGCGCGTGATGTTAGAACAAAGGCCTGAAGGTGCTGAGCAGGGCTCCTGCCACGCTCCGGGCGACGACCGCTTTCAGATGCCAACCATGGACTCAGGGTTCTCACAAGGACAGACATACCATCTCCTCCTGAGATCTTCAAAGTGAGAAAATCACAAGATAAGGATAATTTGTTCCTTCTTCCACTAGATGTCAAATACCACAAGGAAAAAAACTGAAAATTAAAAAAAGACCTTAGATTCCCCCCCAAGCCTCTGCAGTTGGAAACACATCTTCCTTCCCCCAAAGCCGCCTGTTTCTTGTTTCCATACCTCCGATCTATAAAACAGAAAACACGCTCTCTGCCAGGCCCTGTGCTCAGAGCTATTTATTATGACAAAGCCGGTTGTCACTGTCCACATGGAGTCATCTGGGCCCGAGCATGTTAGGCGCCTGGCTTAGAAGGCCGTGTCATTCCTTGAGCTACAGAATATCCTTCTGGCAAAAGGCACCCGGCTATATGCTCTCACCCCAGGAAGCCATCCAGCACCTCCTCCCATCCAGCCCGTCCCCGGCACGCCATCCGCTCAGACGCACGCCCCTTGCCCCAGACATGCTCTGGGGGCACATTCCTCTCCTGTGAGGAGGGAGGGGGGTGCCACATCTCCTGAGGGAGCGGGAAGGTGTCACGGTGACATGACCCCCGGTGAAGAAGCCTCCCTCAGTGACAGCCCGGGTGGCCTTCCCCCGGACGAGCTGAGGGTGAAAGTGATGAGCAGAGAGGCTCTCGGGAGGGGCCTGGGACTCTGGAACCTTCCCCCAGCACAAGGGCCTGTGAGCATCCTGCCAGC